>PITA01006890.1:60000-96131 GCA_004023965.1 Spilogale gracilis
CTATGAAAAAAAGACACAAAACAATAACAAACTGGTAGACGCAGAGAACAGATGTGGTCACCAGAGAAAAGGGGCTTGGGGTGGGTGAAGGAGGTCACTGTATGGTAATCGATGGGACTAGATACAGAAAGTATACAGAGGTTAAATTATAAGGTTGTACATCTTTAACTTGTATCATACATATGAATGTTACCTCAAAGGGAGGGAAAAAAGCATAAGGGAAAGATTTGTGGCAGAACTGGCTACTAAATTAAAGTAGAAAGAACTGCTCAAATACTGAGTACCACTTTACCTACAATGACATTCCTAATATTGAAGTTACTCTAAGAGGACTTTTTTTTCAGTGCTGTGATAGCAACAGATGAGCAGTAACTTCCATAAAAAGGTTTCCGATGTCTTGATTTATATCTAATAGCTAAGCACAACTTCACTTTTCAAAGTCTGTATACGGTAACAAGGAAGTATTCATGGCGGTGTGACTGACGATGCCACAAACAGGTGAATTCACTGGTCTCCAACCCGTGTTACGGGGCCGGCTGATCTTGCCGTCAGTGCCAGTCTGAAACTCACTCCCACATCTTCCCTCCTGCTCAGTGAAGAAAACTGCATCTTTGTGCAGTTGATATACCTTTTCATTGTATAATATGCTCAAGAAAAATTGTGCTTTATACTTTATATCTCAGCAAATGCTAACAATAATGATGCCATCATTGAAAGAAACAAAGTAAGCCTATAATTTCTGTAAATAGCATCACTATAAAAGTTTTACAGCAATATGCTTCAGACTAAAAACAAACATGTCTTGTTCATTTAAACAAATACACTCAGACTTCTCTATTTTTTATGCCTTCTATTTCATGAATAAGCACCTTTAACGGGGGGAGGATTATGTTTCATAAATACACTAAGTCATACCTAATTTGCCAGCGGCTACTAAGATTAAAAGTGCTGAGAAGCTATTAAGCATTATATGCAATGCTATCAAAAGATCAGCCATGAAAGAGGATAGCTTTACCAAAGAACTATGGAATCACAGTTCTTTTTCACCAAAGAAAAATGTAAGGAAATTTACAAAATTTGTGGACACAGACCTCTTCTGAATTGGCAAAATTTTGTTCTACCAGATGATCTAGGGCAAGTCTCTCTGAAACTATTTTCACATCTGTGAAATGTAAAGGTCCCTTTAAAATCCAATATTCTGTTATTATTCCACAACAAGTTAATTCTGAAATAAGCTACCTGGTGTTGGGAAAAATTAAACATAGCAAGCCACTGACATCTGCAAGACATACAAACTGAGACCTTTAGAATGCCCTATAGAATACCCTGTCCTTCATGAAAGCTGGGAAATTATTTTAAAAAAATTAAGTGACCCCTTTAGTATCTTCAGGAGTCTATAAATACAGTCCAAATTCATTAATAAAGCTATGAATCCCTAACTCTACACTTAATTCAGAACGCCATTATTCTAGTGACATCAACCTAAGTCCCCACAACCAAAACGATGAGGAAGGACGGTGTCCAGCAGGAGACATGTGTGAGGACGGGGACACAGCACCAATGAGGGTGGCATCTGTGAGAAAGGCACGGTGAGGCAGTACATGGCTGGGTCCATCCCTGGATCCAAGCGCCTCCACCTCCCAGGACAGAGGCCCCTCAGGCCTCAGCCTCAGACACTGCCGGGGCCTCAGAAGGGCAAGCGAGGTCGGGCGTCTGTCGGAACAGGGACCTTCCGGGAGGGGTGCAAGCTGGCTTCAGGACCCTTCTCTGGGAACCTCTGCTCTCTGAAGAAACTGCTTTCCGCCCCCGCGGTTGACAGGGGATCCCTCCACTGTACCTCACACTACACTACACAAAGGAAAATACTTCCCTAAGATTTCCAAATCAAACTTTTCTCATAATAAAAGTGAATTAAATTGCAACATGAATTAACAAATCATCCTGATATTTCAGATAAATTTTTAAAGACTAACAAATGACATTTTTGTTGCAAGTCTGATATCTTCCATTACTAGCACTATCAGTAGGAGAGCCATCTCCCCAGCATTCGGTAAGATTTTCTCCTTTACTCAGTGGAGCACTGCTTTCACTGGCCAGAGGGCCAGGTACCAGTCTCTAGCACTGCCTTCGCTTTGTTGTGCAGCAAGCACATGACGGGGCGCAGGGGCATCTGAATGTGGGAAACGATGGTCTGACTACAAAGACCTCGGGGCACAAAACTGGACCAAAAATAATCTTTAGTGACCGCAAGCCCACTGGTGGCCCCATCTTACTTGATGTACGCATTCAACAATCTAACAAACATCTGTGGATTCACCACCAAAGCTGAAAAGGAGAATGTTACATTCCGGATTTTAATTTATCCTGACCTCGTATTTCCAGCTGCGAATGATTACTTTCTTAGATTTTTTTTTTTTCTCATTCTTTCCTTATTTTCAGCAGCAGCAGCTCCCAACAGTTGAGCCCACTTGATTAAGCCACTGTGGCTGTAAGCACTTGGCGAGTGGCAGCAGGGGCAGGGGACAGGAAGAGCACACCAGAACCGGGCTGAGCCAAGCCCAGAAACTGGGGCTCGAGCACCAGGGTGCCTCGCAGCCCTGACTCAGTGGCCTCAGAGCGCATCCTCTTTGAAGCAGTGCCCAGAGGAACTGGAATGATGTCTGATCACTCAGGCATCAACAATATTACGAAAGCTGACACTGTTAAGAGTTAGTGGCCTACTGGACAAGTAAGAGCTCTGCATGTAATAAAGAGATCTTCTTTATTCTGATGAGAAGCCCACAGCTTCTCTGACATGCAGAAAAGATACCCCATCGTGGACGGGGTCACTGGGACCCTCTTCCAGGTTCAGATGGAGCAGCCCTGCTTTTTCCTTTGGTTTTATAAGGCTATACTCCATGTCCTTTTTTTTTTTTTTTCTGTTTAAGCAAAAGGGAAAACTCAAAAATTCACTGAAGCTTTGAAGTACGTTCAGAAACCATAATTATAAGTATAATAACAAGACAATAAACATTGGGGTAATTATTTTGTTAAAATTTTTCCTCATCTTCAAAATCTGATAATATTATAAACAACATATTTTTTTAAAAATCAAACCATAAATGTTTAAAACCTTGCTATCCAGCAATAAGTCTGCCACTTCGTGTTTGCTGATAATATATGGCATATCCACATTAGTTAATTACAAATACCAAATGAGACAAAGACATTTTGAATGTTGTGAGAATAGAAAATTATCAGTTGTAATTAACATGCAAAAAATTGGGGTTTAATTTAAATAAAATCTTTCATATGCATGTTCTGCTGAACCTGCTGTTTCTCGAAATCATTTGCTGAATCAGGTTAGCATAGAAAAGGAGGTGCAGATATTATTTAGACATTAGCAACTAAAAGCTGCTTTAATATGTTTTCTCCCAAAAAAATAAGCATTTTTTAAATTATAAGACGCTATGCCTACAGACTATGATTTTTTATACTTGCTCAACTATGAATTCGCACACACCACAGCCCCGAGAACTGAGAACCGGTGCCATGCTCAGCATCACCGATGAGGTGGAAAGCCCCTGTGACTCAGAAGAATGCACTGGGCTTGTTACGCTCAGAGGCAGGACCACTTTATGAGGACTCAGAACTCTGTCAGTCTGTAATTCCATTTTCATAGTGTGACTATAAATGATATATCAGACCAACAAAGAGAAAGTCCACCTTAAGAAAGAAAAATTTCCATTAAGACTTTGGTATCTTACAGCCATCCATAATCACTGAGTGTCAATCACCCTTGGAAAAACTAACAAAGGAAGTCACCAACCATGCCCTCGAGAAATTATCCAGTGTGAAAACAGGGCGTATACCACCCATTTTCAAAGGAGAACAGAGGAGAAAGTATTAAGCAGCACACTGACTGCAATGGGAAGAGGTGATTAGAGAGAATGAAAATGCAGGGGAGGATTTACAGTGAGACATAACCTGGACCGCGTCTGAAAGGACAATACAGGCGAACCCACGCTGTGGGTACGGAGCCCCAGAGCTCCCAGCCCGATGTGGGGAGGGAAGAGCACATGCAGGATGCTCAGATTCCCCGTGCTACCTCGACCCAACTCCTCTATCACCTCACTCCGCCACGCTAGGTCTAGGAAAGCATCCATAAAACAAGAAAGAATTGGAATTACATTACAACTCAACAGAAATGACTCTTTCTCTGAAAAGCAGATCTCTATATTGAGATCATATGCTAGAAACAACTCAAAATAAAATGAGGCTCACTTATATGAAGTACTCATATTTGACGGTTTTTAACCTAAGAGTTAATATATATGACTCAATCTTAGGAGATGCTAACATTTTAGTAAGCATCAAATGACGTTATGATTCTTCTGAAAGTGAATAAAGGACTGGTCAAAATGAAAGTGCTTCGGAAGAATATTAGGATTACTCTGAGACAATGTGTTTCATGGGGCACATCACTGTTGGCTTCTCCTGTCAGCACTAAGGACAGGAGAGCCAAAATACCAGTGGTTATACCCTTTGTTATAGGCCGATTATACAAGTGATCCCAAGACCAAGAAATGGGGGGAAAGATCTTAGAGAGTAATCTACAGTAACCCTTCATTTTTCCTCTGAGAGCTCCGTAGTGTAATGAAATGTAAATATCTCGTTTCTCATCTGTTAAGATGGTCGATCACATTTGCTTTGATCCAACTTTATAAAACTTACTTCAGAAAGGTTATACGTTTCCTGAAAATTCCTCAGGAAAAATTTTAATCTGGACTTTTATAAGCAACCACCAAGACATCATGAATATAAAGAACCTCTCACAAAAAGCCAGTACTGTATAATGAAACTGTATAAAAGTTGGTAATTAAGCATAATTGAAGGCTGCAGTGAACATATAGGCCTTTGTTCTTTCTAATTCTGGCACTGACTGGGAATTAAAGATAAGAGCTTAAGGCATATTTTAGTGAGAGTCCAGATGTATAAGTCCCAGTGTTCTAAAAGTAATTTAAGTGAAATAAAAGAAAAGAATAGCCAAAAATATTCTAGATGCCTGCCAGAGAAAAACACCTATATTGTGAACATTTAACGTATTTGATTGATTATATTTGGAATCACTTATTCATTGACCTTAAAAATGGTTAAAACAGAAATTATTCATATAACCAAGATCTGACTGAATTACTAAAGCATAGCAAAAAACCAAAAACAAAACAAAAACTTTTGCTTAAAAATTAATTTGTCACAATAAACAAGCCTGTTAAAGAAATCCGAACTTTCACACTAAGAAAGGTATAGAGAGTTCACATCACCACAGGATTCAGTTGTCTTATTTCTACATGGGAGTAAGAGGAGGAAATAGAATAAAGCAGATGTCATTGTAATAAAGATTATCAGTCCTAAAGCATATATCTCTGATCTAATAACTCACTGAACTAGCACGAGATGGCATAATTATAATGTACGCAGTATTACTATAGTCTTCTGAGTTTCTTTTTTTGGGGAGCCAGAAGTGCGGGGGGGATAGAGGACTTCCTAACCATACACATATCTACCCTTTATTCGCCAAGGTTCCACTGGGATATGATGAAAAACAAGATCAATCGGAGACGGAATAAATGAGAAGGGGACCCCTAGAAGACAGGGGACTCGGGCTGAGACTGGAAGCAGAAAACACCTGGACTAGCAAGCAGGAGACACGGGACGCGCTATGAGTGCACAGGGCAGGGGGTGGCGGAGAACCAAAGTAGCAAGAAAATGGCTTATGGAGTTGAGAAAAGAATGTGTGTAACAAAATCAAACAGATGATGAAAAGGCTGACTTGCAGGGTGTCTCCGCAGCAAGATTCAGGAGGAGGACACAGGAACTAGAACGAGGGAAGGGTCCCGGCAGCAAGCCAAGGACAGAAGACAGCGCTCGGCAGTACCCGTCTCTGTGACGATGCTGACCCATTCGCCCGGTTTCTCCCTGCGGTCCCAACTCCACACTGACAGGCCCGTAATTCCAAAAGCTCTAAGCTCGTGGGCTTCCTCTTATGGACAGAGTCAAAGGTAACTGTCACTGGACTCAACCTTCTGTTTAGCCTGAGTCTCCCAGGCTCATCCTGACTATTCCCTTAATCCCTGAGCATTATAGGACTTTTGTTTTTAGAAGAGATTGGTTATTGTACAGGTGTCCATAATGTGAAGAAAGAAAGAGAAGAGCTACACAATGATGCAACGGAAAATTTTAGGAGAGGAAACAATCTTTCATAAGGTTATTATGGGGGTTGCAGATAAAGGCATCTCATTTATTCACTGGCTTATTCTCGCAGTAAACATTCACTGTTTGCAGTTACTACTATGGTCCAAAATCAGATGGTACTGGTATTTAAAGACGCTGCAGCCTCTGTTGTCATGCCCGTCAGATTCGGGGTGGATGGGCTGAGCCTCAGGACACAGAGAGGTAACTCACAAAAAGGCAAAAGAGAATTCTATTACATATAAGGCTCCGATGGAAAGGCAGCTGGGTGCTATCCCAGAGAATATCGGGAGAGGTGTTATTTTAGGGTGGATGGTCTGGAAAGACCTTTTTGCAGCGCTACATTTTAAGTGTAATCTGGAGTTAGAACCTTCGCAGCAGAACAGTCAGGGGCCCTCTGTGAGGTGTGCGCGAGCCTGGCATGCTCTCTTCCTATGTGCCTGGACTGCCCTTGGGCGTAGGGCTGGGGGAGAGCAGTGTGAGGTGAAGAACCGAAGATCCACAGACTCTGCGTTGCTTAGGAAATGATCACCACTCAGGGTATAATACTCACGTTTTTTTTAAATGCCCAAGAATTTAATACGGAGATGAATGTTCAATAAATAACATGCTGGCTTAAAATTTAAGAATCAAGTTTAGAAAGAGGAGGAAACAATCCTACATTTCCATAACAAATACATATTAACACTTAAAATTCCTCTGCTACCAACACGAGAATTTCTGTTAAAGCAGTAAATACGGTATTGGATCAACATAATTGTGATGCACCAAGAGCAGCACTGACTTCTGACTGAGCTAGAGAGGATATCCTGGTATGAAAGGCAAGCAATCCCCCCTTCTTTACCCGCAGAATACATACTAACTATGTCTGCTTCGCAAACTTTAGCTGCATGCAGTCTTCAAAATAATCTTGAGAAACAGAAAGCACTATTTGAAACGGTACAAAGAAGTACACAAAGTTTTCATACCACAAGGCCAGGACAACCTTTAAAACGTCCCATAAGAGGGCTGCCCCGAAACCAAACAACAGAAGGCATATGTGCTCACAAATAAACACTGACCTTACTTTACAAAAACTCCCATTGCAAAACGTCCCCTGAATTATGGGAGCACTGATTTATGTGTGGGGGTTACAACATATTGCTTACATAAAATGGGAATCTGCCCTAAGGGAAAAAATGATGAGACCCGAAGTAACACTAGTAAATAAAGTGCGTGCCGTCAAGCCCACTGCCTAGACATGGACTATAATTCTGGCATTGAGCTTCCCAGCAGTAAACATAAAGAGGAAAATTCAATTATCTATGGGATTTGCTGGTACTTAAGATCAAAACGACAAGTTGTTTCAGAAAGGCACAACCTCTCCTGGAACCAAGACCAGAAATAAACTGGCTCTGAGGCTCACAAGGAAGATTGGCCATATTTTCAAGAGCAGCAACCTGAGAAATAACATAATAGTAGAGATAGGCTACTTCTTCAAACATCCTTAAATGTAAGTCATTACTACAGAAACAAAGACATCCATTTTACTGGAGAAAGAAAATAAAAGTAGGTGGAAAGGAAAGGGGCTCTCTAGCCACGGTGCTACCTGAAGGGCAGCAGGGCAAGAAGGGAATGGAAGGAATAAGCAGTCGGGACAATCAACAGTCGGACAGGTGTGCAGAATCCAGACCCTCCACGGAGCTTCTGAATCATCAGCGCAGGGGGAAGCGGGTGCCATGGCGTCACGGACACGGCAGAACCAGGCAAAGGCAGGAGCCGAAGAAGAACCATTTCCATCCCCTTGGGGATGAGCTGTGAGAATCATCCCCAGCCAGGTCCAAATGCCTCCCCAAAAAAGGAAGCTGGAAACTTTAACCAACAATGAGGATCTGAGAACCCCATCTTCTAGACCACTAACTCCTTTGTTACCTTCCACCAGGAAAACTCCTCGCATCAGAGTTAGAAAATACCCATTTCAGTAAGAAAACATTTGTCATGAAGCAACCATAGAACATCTAAATTACCCATTTAATTGAGAAATATTTCCCAGATACTGACAAGATATCTTTCGTGGAAAATATATACTTCTCTCTGTATGTACATTAAAAAACTGTCAGTTTAAGTCAGTAAAATATAAAAGGAAATTTCTAAAAATAATAAATGACCTTGCCGTAGATGAACTGATGTGACTCTATTTTGCACATAGAAGGGATTACTTGGCAGGGCTTATACGTCTGTTCACCCTACTTGTGCACAGTGAAACCACGGCAAATGATCCCAGGATACTAATTCCACGCTGGACACTGTCTGCAGACGGAGAAATGGGAAAAAACAGAGCAGAGTTCTCAGCTCACACAACACTAGGACATCAAAATATGACAACCTCCCACTCGTTAAAATAACTAAGTAGAGATGGAAAGAAGACATGTTTTTCCTCCACTTGGGCTCAAGAGAGTTACTTCTGGTGTAAATACATTTTCTTAAAGCACAGAAGAGCCCCTAAACACTTTATTTTTACCCTGCCAGCTACTAGAGTAAGAGAAGTAAGAGGGAGACCAATATGCAGCGGGTAACAGTGAGAGCGAGCCTGAGGCCAGCAGACAGAAAGGAACCGAAAAGTCTGACAACACTCCATCCACAGAGATCACATGATGCTCATACAGCACAGGGGAAAGGACCCCAACCTGGGGCTTGAACTCACGATCCTGAGATCAAGACTTGAGCTGAGAACAAGAGTCAGAGGCTTAACCCACTGAACCACTCAGGCACCCTGATGATGACCCTTTAATAAAGAAAACACATGCAATTATGACAACTTAGCCAGAGGAACTTATTTCTTTCAAATGGACAATCAAGTGACAATAACAGCAATTAATTTCATACTCTTCTGCTAGGGAAATTTTGAAACTGTTTAAATAAAGGTCATTTGGAGTTTTTATAAAATATACTATTCTCTCAACGAAAAATAACCTAAGTTTTTGGGGTGTGTGGATGGCTCAATCGGTGAAACTCTGCCTTAGGCGCAGGTCAAGTTCCCAGGGTCCTGGAATGGAGCCCTGAAACTGGCTTCCTGCTCAGCTCGGCGGGGAGTCTGCTTCTCCCTCTCCCACTGCCCCCGACCCTCTGCTCGCTCTCTCTCTGATAAATAAATCCATAAATAAATAAATAAACAAACAAATAAATGTAACCTAAGTTTCTTAATCAGCCCAAAGTACTGTTGGCAAAGTTTCAAAGACAACTGCATGTGCACATCTATACGTTTTTTTCTACAAATGTCTAGGTTTGGGATACTTTCACGTTTCAAGAAAAAGGTGATGTTTCCATCTGAACTGAAAAGCAGGAAACAATGATGCTTTCATAAAATTCTAAAATATAAACGTTTCTGAGAAAAGAGAGAAAGGAAAGGAGACAAGAATGACCCCGAAGCCCTACAGAATGTCCTGTGTGGTCCCAAGGGCTCACAGCAAAGGAAAAAAAGCAGGTTATCAGAGCCACCAGGACTTCCCCCAACCATGTGTCTTGGTGACACCTGGTACCCAGAAACATGTAGGGGGAAAGACTTTACTTATCAGTAAAATCAGAGGCACCATGAAAAGGTACAAATCCCATGTGTCTGGTAAGCCTGATTCTCCCTCTCTCACTCCCCCTGCTTGTGTTCCGTCTCTGGCTGTGTTTCTCTCTGTCAAATAAATAAAATCTTAAAAAAAAAAAAAAGGAGATAGAGCCAACCTAAATTAAAAGAGCTCAGGAATCTGAAGGAGGCCTGGGGAAAACCCACTTGCCTGAACAAAAGCACTGATCAGCCCTGAGCTGTGCCCACCCTCCAATGGGGGGGCCTAAACACCCCCCATGTGGACAGTAACGCAGGGACAAGGCTTGTAACTTAAGCAGGTGCTTCCAAAACTGCATCACTAAGGAAACACTTTAACTCATTAACAACTTGAAAAAACAGGTACATTTCCTTTGATTATGAAATTATTTAGCTCTTAGACCCCCTGATACATGGATCCAATTTAAAGTCTTCTACTAAAAGGGGGGGGGGGGGGGGATTTAAGACTCCTCCTAAAGAGGAGCCCTTAGGCCCCTAACTTCCTCTGGGGCCGGGACACCACCAATGCCGATTCCCAGGGAGTCCCTTCCCCTCCTCCTGTTGACAGTCACTCCAAGCCCAGATGACTTCCAAGCACCAGAGCAGCAATGCCAGCTCTCTCTATGATAATATGCACCTGGCTTCCCCAGGAGACTAAACCGGATATGGCCTTGGCAGTTGCGGTAACTGTGCATAGGCTCGTATTCTAGATTTCTATTAGCAAACTCAGAGTCATAAAGATACATTGGCTTACTATATTACAAACAGAATTACTTAGCTAAAATAGGATATACTTTAGAATGAACTTGCAAATTAATTGAAGTTAATTATTTTGGAATGTAAATCTAATGTGGCTATATTTAGTTCTTTATATTTTAGTGTACAAGACTTCGGGAATACAGTGCTGTATTCACTACCTTAAAATAAGTTCATGCAAATTTAGGGACAAAAAATAAATACTTTGTTCTTTTCTTACACAAGCCATCACTTCAGGTGTTCATGGAGTCAAAACATATATATTTGAAATTATCTAGCCTTCTGTTGCTAATGACAGTCATGCTGACAAAATTTACTAGTTCATCAAACTATAGTGCAAGTTAAATGAATTTACTTGTAATAAATTATCATTTTTGCATATATCAGTCAAAGCACAAGGCCTAACTACTTACAAACAAAATGCATTATTAATTTAATTGTCACAGCCTATTTGGCTAACTTCTATTGCTATTTGCTATAATATGCAATGCCTAAGAGGGGAGAATCAAATTTAAAACATAGAAAAGTAAGCTGATTATTTTGTCCTGGAGAAATTAAAATAGAGCAAGCTTGCAAATTTATAGCCAAGGCATTAATGTTTTAAATAGGTAAGAAAAAAATGTTTAACTTAATTTACAGAACAGTTATGCCCGAAGTGATGGTTCAACATGCTGATAAAGAGTTTCTTTGTTTCCTAAAACCATTGAAAGGCATCAATTCCCTTTCCAAGGCTGGGAGGAAGGTGGAATGGGAGCCCTGGCTTTGGCCCTACTGCCACGGGGCTGGGCCTTCTGACTATTTCTGGACAGTGAGAAAGTGTTCTGAAACACAGAGGTCTTAACAGAAACAATTCAGTGGAAGATGTCCAGCTGAGAGGAACCCAACAGGCTGGACCACGAGGGGGTCAGGACCCAGGAGAAGGGGTGTGCCTTCTCACTTGAGATTCCCGATTTTAGAACCAAAACCATGTCTACACCGGAGAAAAAGCTTACCACGTCTCAAGGGGAAGAAAGACATGCTTTCTTTCCCTTGGCTCTGTGGAGCCTCCCTGTAGGTGTCAGGGGCTGAAATGAGCAGAAACAAGCAAGTATTGCTGGAGTGTACAGAAAAGGTAATGGAAACCAAACAGCACGTCTGGGATCTTCAATCTCCTATCGCAGGAAGTGCCTACTGTAATTAAGTGCTTGGGAGATAAAAATATGTATATGGTGGGGCGCCTGGGTGGCTCAGTTGGTTAAGCGACTGCCTTCGGCTCAGGTCATGATCCCAGAGACCTGGGATGGAGCCCCAGCATCGGGCTTCCTGCTGGGCAAGAAGCCTGCTTCTCCCTCTCTCACTCCCCCTGCTTATGTTCCCTCTCTGGCTCTGTTTCTCTCTGTCAAATAAATAAATAAAATCTTTAAAAAAAAATGTATATGGTGATGAAGTTTTCATTAGTATGAAGTGATATGAACACTTATTTAATCTTTATGAATTCCTAAATAAAAAGCAAAATGACACATGTGAGTTACAGTAGGGAGGTATTTTCACTAATCATCTGATCTAGACTGTTTTCATTCAAAATTTATTTGGGAAATAAAAATCCCTACATACCTGTATGTAAAGATTCTCTGTGTGAGATACTTAGTACAAGGAAGGACAGTGGGATTAGAGTCAGAAAAATAACAATTCTAACACTCATTAATTATAAGATACTGAATAAATTATTGTAAATTCCTGAAGCTCAGCCTTTAGATCTAAAGGCCTGGAATAATAATGCACCGCTAGTAACATCAGAGTGATTAAGTGAGATAATGCATGTAAAAGTGACAAAAACATAGTACTTACAAATGTTCTGTTTCCACTTTCTCACACACTCATGAAACATAACTTTGACAAGTCCCAAATCATAATTTAAGTAATGCCTAATGTGTTGAATTTCACAAATTACACATTCACGATATGCTCAACACATACAGATTGGCTCAAATTAAATACAATGCTACAAAGAGAAGTACCAGAAGTCAAAAGAGAAAGGGTAGGCACACATAACACTCAATACTCTGACCCAGTAGTCATGGTCAAACTAAGATGCTAAGGAACGATGTGCCTGTGATAGGAAGTCAAGTCAGACTGTATGCAAACCCAGAAAACATTGGTAAGAGCATTTTCAAGTTTTTAAAAAAGTACCTGAACATTTACAAATAAGGAAGAGGACCTAGGAGGTCCTAGGCTGTACAATGGTGGAACAACCTGCATCATTACCGACATCTTAAAAGAGTATTAAAAGCCAAAAGTTTCTGGGAGTGTCTACAGAGTTTCAGATATTGCCTCAGAGGATTGGGAAGAAATCTACTATGTCTTTAAGGAAGGAGAGAGGAACTTTCACTAGTTCTGAGTGAGCTCTACATCTTATGGAGTCAAAAATTTTAGAAGTAGCCATACTCACCTGATAGCTGACATTGCTCTATTTCTGCTCACCTAATATAATTAAGTCTAGGTGATGAAGCTAATTATGATACGGTAGCAGGAAAAAAGAAAGCCTGGCAGTTGATGACATAATAATTGCAGTGTTATTTTTCATGACATGGCAACTAGAGTATTATTTTGGAGATGACACAAGATGTATTTCTTTTTTAGTATCAGCAATACTTAATTCTACAGAAAGAATTTGAAAATACTGTTTAAAAACCTCAACATAAAAATGCAGAAAAAAATAGACAGTTTACTTTTACATAATTACTTTAGCTCATTCAAACACAGGTGCAGAGGTCAATCCCTTCCTAAATCAACTTTTCTACTGTTTCAAGGTTATTTCACAATTTCACAAATTCAAAGTCCCTCAAATCTTTTCAAATATTTTTAGATCTGAATTTTTAGTTAAAATGATATTACATTTTTGTGGGAGAATGGTATGAAATAGCATATTCAACAACAGAGTACCAAGACTGCAAAACATGATGAAATGACTTGATAAAAATTCTAGAAGTCACATCATTAAACAAAGCCTAAAATGCAAATATAATCATATCTGTTAAATTTTTTAAAATGAGCAAAAGTTACCTTTCTTTTGGGGTGCCAACTCCATGTTTGCCTAAGAGATGCGTATTTAAGTGCTTCTTCATTACAAAAGCAACCCTAAGGAAAGAAATAAGAATAATTACAGAACTAAAAGATGACTTCTCTGCTAAAAACATATCCACAAAGTATTTAAAAACAGGCACTGAAATGCAGATGTAACATGAAATTGCACATTATAGCAGCACTCCTGGTAAACAAGCAGCGTGCCCACAGATCACATGTACCGTGATACCTGGAAACCAGAAGAAATAACTATATTTACATGAGCTGGTTCATTGTCTTCCTCCGGCGCGTTAACAGGGGCGGAAACGGTGATGCACCTGAGTCACCGCCTTCCCATCTTAAGAGAGACAGGGTGATGCCTCAATGTAACTCTCACTACCCCCTATTTGATCCCACACTGCAGTCATGAAAGGAGTCTGAGAAAATGTCATTTTATTAAATATATAAGAGACTGCAAAAGAGAAAATAATAGCCTCTGTGAAGTTTCCTTGAAAACATGGTAATAATTTGAAAAGAGGTTTTCAAAAATGATGTGTTTCGTGTGTCTGTTGCACATGTGAAAAATAAAAGTCCTTAAGTGCCAAGGAGGTATCAATAATAAAACCCTCGGAAAGTATTATCGGACACGCTATCTTATGTTACACACAAATCAGCTTACTTAATTCAATTTTGAGGACATAAATATAAAATGGACAGGAACTGGCAGTCAGTCCATGGAACACCAGCCTCCTGAACACAGTACAACATCAATTTAATTACACTGTGTGATTATTTAAAACAATTTAGATCTCATTCAGAAGGATCAGTCTAAAATGGTTCTCTTGATAAGCCAAAAAAAAAAAAATTAATGTTATAACTTTCAGCGTCAAAGGGCTTGCAAACATTTTTGTTAATTATGTATTACAGCTGTCCTTCATAAAGTTAATTACCAATAGCTGAAAGGCAACAGAATCTATTTGCATATGTACATGAAAGGCATGACATATGCAAAAATATGATTTTAATTAGCATTCTATGATATGAAGGGCTACAAATCAAATTGGCATGTTGTAAGATTCTTAACATTAAACACTGAATTCATCTGGACATGTGTGCACAAACGGGCCAAGTACAGGCTGTAAAGTACCATGGCCTTATGGAAGAGACATGCCAAACGCTAAGACTGAAACAATTCTAAAGAGATGAATGCCTCTTTTTTCTTTTTCTCATGTCTGGTCTATTTTGGTTCTTTTCCTATAATATTAGAGAACCTCAGTTTCAAGTCTAAAATAATATATTTGTATTTTTTTAAATGACTGGATTCATTATTCAAATACTATATTTGTATACACTGAAAATGACATTCATTCTTTTTATATATTAGGTAATAACTACGGACAATACAGGCTTGACACTATAAAGAACAGAGCACACTATCAATCATTAAAGTGGAAAAATAATGATTGCATGTAAAAAATCAAACTGTGGTGCTATTAAAGGCTTCGCAAAAATAACAGTATGAGATACTCTTCATTTGCTTCTGCTTGATTTGGACAAAATAAATAACATTTTCCATTTCCTTAAAAAAAGAATGCAGTAATAACAACAGTCCATTTAAGTCATAACTTTCCTACTGTCCTCTATTTTCTTATAATTAAAAAAACATAAAGTTAATAGCAAAGAACAAAGGTTAAGAACCCAAAGTTGCAAGGCACAGCTTATTTACATGACCAAGTATAATTTAAGAGATGTGAGTTTAGAACCATACTGCAGTTCCTAAAAGAAAAAATTTCTATTAATTAAAATGTGTAAGTTTAAAGAACTGAAACATAAATATTACACTGTACAGGGGAACAAACTAAAGTACATAGAGAGGGAAAGCTTCAACCTAATATAATTCTTAAATTACCTGCTGAATGTCTACAGACTAAATATTTGGAGGAATAACAATTTTTAATGGAAAAAACTTATAATATTAAACTACAGCTCAATTATACTCAAATGCAAAATGTTCATTCCTCCAAAATCAGACTTAAAGTAAGTATAAAGCATAAAGTATAAAAATCTTTAAATAAGTACAAATAGCATCAAAGTCCCAATGTTATCCTCAATTAAAAGATGTAACTCAAGCATGACTAAAATCATCTTACCAACTTATCTGAACATAATACAGCCAGCAGTTTGTGATTACTGAATACAGCCGACCTCTCGCTGCCATCATCCTAGTACCGCTTTCATATCTTTAACATAGTAATTGCTTTGGAAATTTTATCATCTATACATCAGAAAAAAGACAAAAATAGTCCGAAATTGGAGAAGCTATACAACGGGAACGCCTGCTACTGACGAACACTTATGCCCGTGTACTCACTGTGTTTCTGCACATTTTCTGGTCACTGATGGGTAAAATCGGACAGAGTTGTGCCTGCATGAGGCTTTTGCTCCGTAACGTGGAGCTTCCGGGTGCGGCGGCAGCAAGCCCGCCGGGCCCCAGCGAGGACGGTGGTGGGCACCACGGCACGCACCAAGTCACCTACTTGGACAAACTGCAGTGCACAGGGACAAAACTAGAGTCCCTGCCTCGGAAAACGTAAAAACTAGTGAGGGAAACAGACAAGAACAAAAAGTAAAACATACAGCATCTTAACTAGCGTGACAAGTGGAAGGAGAATAAAAAACAAAGCAAGAAGGAAGGTGTGAAGGGTCAGGATGGAATCAAAATCTTACACCAGACGACTGTGGAACGCCCTCTGTGCGCGAAGGGGGCAAGGAGCCGGGCCAGGGGCCGAGCAAGGAACAGCAGGCCACAGAAGCCAGGGCAGCTAGGACGGCTCCGGTGAGCCCACGAGGGGGGCCTACCCTCACAGGCAGAGGCGGGGGCAGGTTCCGGAGGGCGGCGTAGGGCAGAGGCTGGGGGCAGGAGCAACACCCGCAGGGGCTCACACCCAGTGAGAGGGGAGGCACTGCAGGCCCGGGGTCTGACTCCTGGCCACCGCTCAGAGCAGCCGGGGGACAGGACTGGGGCAGGGGAGGCATGCGGACTCTTAGGTATCCTACAAGAGGTCAACCTCTGGTCTTGAGGTCAAGGGCGAGAGCCATGGTAGAACACACCCTCTGATGCTCCCCATCTGCAAATGCCCAACAATCTAAAGGAACACCTTGAAATAAGAAAAAATAGTGTTTTTTAAATATGATTGATTTTCAAGTATCCATAATTGCCTAAAATAGTGTCACTTAAAACTGTTTTTGGGGTCAAAAGAGCCGCACAGTAATAACATTTACATCCTAGCTAGAGATTTCTACTTTTCAGTACAAACATTTCATATTTTAACTTCTAATTTTAAACTAATTTCTCCTACACAATCTATTGATCTAACCAGAACCTCTTCCTTCAGTCACTTAGGTTCTATCACAGCAGAATATTTCCACTTGAAAGTCATGAAAGATTATCTGACTGATCTATGTAAGTAAATAAGATGCAATAGCACAATGACAGGGCAAGAGATGTGGAAGGCAGGAGAAACCAAGAGCCACAGCACATCAGCCTTCCATCACTCACACTCTGAAGTCAGGGTGTTCGATGAGAGGCCACGAGTCAGTTGGCACAGGCTGCTTCGCCAGAGCTCGAGCAAAGAGGAGAAGCAGCAGCAGACTGTTTCTGGGGTTTCTGCTACGTTGTTATTTCTGTCTCCCTTGTGTCTCAGTGAAGGGCAGATGTGCCTCAAAGAGCGGCCTGTAGGAGAGAATATCTAGCTACCTGCAAACATGTGGTGATCAGGTCCATGCAGGCCATAGAGGTCGCAGGAAAGAGAGCTGCACTTGCATGTAAGCAGTTACAGCCCAAACACGACAACACCGTAAGTTAACAAGAATCTGTAAGACTTGTTAACGTAGGACTAAGAGGCGGGCACACACACTTACTCCTGAGGTCTGACTGAGGGATCCGTTGTGCTCTCCCCGGTTCTCCCACACTTCCCCAACTGCTGGTCAGAAAGCAGGCTTCTCCCAGTGAAATACTGAGTGAGCCAAACAATAATGTAACTGAGTTTGTAGTCACTGCTGAAGCAGCAGAAAATTAAAACACCAACAAAGGGACGAGCAGCAGGCGTCGCTGGCAGGGACCAGCCTAGACTCAGACCCCGACAAAGGCTGGGGAGTGAACCCTGAGCACTGAGGGGAGCAGGGCAGCATCTGTGCTGCTCACAGCAGCTCGGGCCAAGCGCCGTGAGCATGGGGGACAGGCAGAGGAGAGGCAGCCAGGCTCTGCCCGCTATGCCTTGCCCCACTTTGAGATGACTGAGCACCTTCTCTGAGTTGTGACCCTCAGGGTGGAAAGCGCAGGAAAGCAGTGCTTCATGGGAATCTTGCACAAACTGAAGAATGAGTAGAAAACCACATAGCACGAGGCGCAGGTAAGGGCAGCTGAATGACTAACAGTTAATATTCATCACGCTATTTATACACAGACCTGTTTCTCTGTGCATGTATGTGTATGAATTTGCATACACGTGTAAATCCACGTATCATGTCAGTGATATAGTTACATCTAGAAGAAAAACAGTTAAGGATGTCAACTACAAAAGCCTCCCTTCCACTGGGCCAGTTAACACCTCGGTCGATACACATGAACAAAAGATTTCGGGTGATGCACATAAGATGACTTCAAAGCTCAAGATGCAGCGATCTGATAAATCTTCCACGTCAGACGGAAACACCTACCTACGTGAACACCAGCGGCCTGAGATGAAGCACACACTCACCCTGACTCATTTACACTACATTTCTATCTACCTCGATCTCCAAGAAAGGCAGAGGGAGCTGGGCAGCAGAAACAAAGCCCTCCTAAACAAACCACAGCAACAAGCCTAGAATAACGAATGGTCACATATATCCAAATGGCCACAAACCCAAGGCCTCTTTCACAGTGGCTTTGGATGGTAAATCTCTGGATTAAAAATAATAACTTTTGATGCTCCTAGTGGCTCAGTCAGTTAAGCGTCTGCCTTAGGCTTGGGTGGTGATCCCACAGTCCCGGGATCAAGGCCCACATCGGGCTCCTTGCTTGGCGGGAAGCCTACTTCTCCCTCTCCCACTCCCCCTGCTTGTGTTCCCTCTCTCGGGGTGTCTCTCTCTGTCAAATAAATCAAATCTTAATAAAAATAATAATAATTTTAACTAACTGGGAAAAAAAAGAATGGCTTGAATGAGTAAAAATTCTCAATTTAAATATTTCTTCAAAGAAAACTCATATTTGGTATTTTCTAACCATTTATACACATATTCTAAACGTCAGAGACCCCTGAGAAAGGAAACTCACAAATAAAACTGCATCCCCTACTGCTTCTCCAGGACTTCACTGGGGTTCTGAGACTCTGAGGCCCACCACAGACCTCTCCCACCATCCTGTCCCCTATCCCTGCACTGCACCCCCCCACAAAAGGCCCTTACTTTACAAAAAGGGGAACCCCGCAGATGTCCTATCCATCCTGCTGGCACCACCAAAGATGCAGCAGGCACGAGAGGGCCACCCCACAGGTGTGTCTGATGCTGACCCCTCCCCAGTATGGCTCTCAGCCCAGGCTCCAGACCTAAACTGCCAGTGGTCAACCACCGGTCTGGCAGGAAATCACCGAGGAAGGGCAGACGTGTTATTTAACGAAGTGCCTTCGGTTTCCTCGTACATCAAATGGGATGGCAGTGACTGATCCTACCGAATACGGGGCTGATGAGGTCAACAGGATTATTGTTTGCACAGTACAGAGCGTGCTGACTCACACATTCCCAACTTTATATGAATCTTTGCCACTTTCAGCTCTTACCCACCCTGGGCTCAAAGATTCAGGACCCAAACACCACCCCAACCTTTCACTTCATTCGCACCGGCAGCGCCTCTCTGGAATCAGGCACGAGCTAGCAGGAAGGGGGCTTCCTGCTGCCCTAAGCATCTGCTTAGGAACCCCACGCTCATGACAGCTGCAGTGCGATTCAAAGGGATTCGATTCAAACAGTGGTCAACAGGTTCGCGTGTTTTAATACGGCCAGTAAGCACGCAGGGGACCAAACAGCCAACGACACTCAGGCCTAAGCAAAGAACAGACAGGAGAGCAGCCAACAGGGACCAAGAGTGTGCGGGGCCATCACCGCGAGGGCAAGCAGAGCACAGGCAGCAGGAGCCCCTCCAAGGCTCCAGTGAGGCCTGGGAGCAGAACGGTTAAACTGGCTAACAGGAGCATGTTCCAAGCCCACGGAACAGGACATTGGCGGTGAGTGAATTAACTCTCCAGAAAGACCGCTAGGGGATTAGGTACAAGTCTGAGACAAAGAAAAAAACAGCAGAGTTCTAAATCATGAGGGGCCTTACAAGTCACACCAAAAACGTGAGATTTTATCCAGATTCACCACATTTGCCCAACATCCTACAGATGAAGGCTCTGCAGATGACTGCTCTGCGGGATGTTAAGAGGGGTATTACCAGAAGGGGAGCGATGGAGGGCAGGGGTCAAGTCAGACTGGGGCAACACTGGGTTAGAAGCCTCAGAATCTGCAGGCTTCCCAGCGGGAAGCAGCTCATGAGCCCCGAGTCCCAAGAGAGGCAGGGGAGATGTGCACAGCTCTCCCTCAACTTCGTGGACCGTTAAATGCTTCTGTCACAAAAACCAAGGAACATCCCTCTGAACCGCATCTCCGGGACACCATAAAGAAAGCGCCGCTGTGGAGTCGGGGAACGAGGCGACGGAGGCGGGAGCAGGAGCGGGACCAGGCGCACGTGATCTAAGGCACAGGCCCCACCATCGGCCCTGGGGTCAGACCCTAACTCTGCCACTGGCCGCGGGGGTGACCCTGCTCATCCCTTTTTGAATCACACTGAGCCTCTCCTTCCTGACATGTAGTGTGGGAAAGTTGTGAAATCTAGGTAACAAAGAGGCATTATTTAGTCCCGGGCCCATCCCACAGCCAGGGCTCAGTGACCGGGAGCTGGCACACAGAACCAAGCAGTGAACAAAGGCCTGAGAAGACTAAGAGGAACGAAACACAGTCTCTATATTCATGGGGTTTAAAATCCAGGTGGTGGAAACTTATGTCCGAAGAGGTCATGCCAACAAGATCAAGAAGAAACAAGACAGATTTTAAAATAGGGCTAAGGGTATATGAAAACTTCTCAACACCACAAATGGGAATTTGAAGTTTCCCTCTTGCTCTAAATTCAATAGCAGGGATTAAGTAAAGCCATCCAATTTTCAGGGAGCACAAATTCAGGGTAAGCTAAGGAACTTAATTTTTCATATCTGTACATATTTATAAGCAACATCCTAGGAACGCAATAAACCCAGTAAGGCTGACCAAAAAAGCATACACAGAATATTAACTAATAATTCTCCAAAGAACAATCACAGTCCATTTCCCCGCCTAAGTTCTAGATATACAACAATATATTACCAAAAATGTGGTTTGACATTTGGAGCGAATGTCACTTGTCATTAAAAATATATATGGAAATTTTTGCCATTTTGCTTAATATGTCTTTTTGATGATTAATAAAGTATTACCATTCTGAAAGTGACTATAAATGAACACTACTTTTATACTACAGTTTTACATGTTAATTTCAGTTTTTAATGGGACAGTATAAAAGATAGATGACTTATAGATTTTCATATTGCTGTAAGTGTATATTTCTCCTAATGACTCCACATCACAGGAGCAATGGCCCCTGAAAGATGTCCACATCCTAGTCTCAGAAACCTGTTCGGATACAAGGCAAACGAGAATAAAGGTGGCAAATGAAATTAAGGTTGCTAATCAGCTGACTTTTACATCAGAAAATCATCCTAGATCATGTAGGTGGACTCAAGGTAACCACAAGTGTCCTTACAAGAGGAAGAGGTAGGCACAGGAGAGGAGTCAGAGGAGATGGAGCTAGAAAGCAGGCCAGAGAAAGGCTGTGCTTCAGGCTCTGCTGCCACTGGCCCTGAGCACAGACAAACAGGGCCATCAGCCAAGGAATGCAGGTGGTATCTGTTAGCTGACATGCGACCATCTTCTTCCCTGACAACCTTCTCCCAATGGCTTGAGTGCTCATTAATGAATCTTACCCATCTCGATTATTATAATGAAGGTGGCAAAATGATAATGTTCTATCATTTCTGCTATCATTCCTCCTACATTTATCAGAATGACACTCTTCTACAAAGAACTTTACCATATACCCACGTCTCTCTGTCTCACACTCTCTCCCTTGTTTGTTCCTTTTCATGAATTTTTAAATGGATCTTGGACTTTCAATTTATGTCATGGCATATTATCAATTAGCATAACCATGCCTTATAATTCTCAAACTGCCCCCAAACTGGCAAATGGAGACCCTTTAAAGTTGTCTACTACGTCCTTTTGACATCACTCCTCTTGTACTTGAGCATTTCCTTATTCTCTAGCAGATGGTATTCTGAGCTCACCAGGCACCTTCCCTGCTGCAGACCTAGTAATGAGCCCTAGCTTCTTCTAGTCAGGAGTGGCAAGATCCAAGTGGCTAATTATGGTGGCTGCCATTGGGATGTAACTGAATCGAAGCCCTTTTGGTGCACAAAGCTAGGAAGTAAATGAACAAACACACCAACAAATAACCATGGTGTGCCTATTTCCTGTGGCCAGGAAAGGAAACAGACATAGAGGTTCACAACTCTTGGTAATGAGTATTCATTACAGTAATTGATTGTATCTTTTCATTATTCTACGAGACTATATAACAGGTTTTCAGATGGCATACAAATATATTCTGTATTTTTTTAAAAGCCCATTTTATATATGGAAGCAAAGTTTTCTATTCAAACAATGCATCCTCGAAGTTTGCATGTACTGTCCACTACCACCTTAGGTCTCTAACGGTGTGCCTCCTTGCACAGGCTCCACACCATCCCGTGAGCACTCCCACTCCTCATTACTGGCAACTCTTCTTCTTACCTTCAAAGGGTGACAGTTTCATTCTTATTTCAAAGCTGTAATTCAGTCCTTGGATGTCACGCATAACTTCTTTGTGGATGACTCCAAAGTATCTACCTGAACCCTTGGCCTTTCCTGGGGCAGTTTTTCTTCTCTGAACCGACAATACCTTAAAACATGTCTGACCCTCAGTTAGGATCTTCCTGCACGAATGGTCTCTACAAAGTTCCCTAATTCTAGCACCTATATACCACCTCCCCAAATCAATAATCACATCCAAAGGTTCATAAATCATCGGCTGTTCCTTCACAACTGTTCCATATCAAAATATCACATACTACCCTTTCTCTTGTATAATTACACTAGAGCAAACCATTTTATTGGAATGCTGGGGCATCGAGGTGTTCTCCATCACAAGTCACCCCATATACCACCAGCACATAATCTTTCCATAAGGAGGTTCATACTGCACCTCAGCTCATAAACATTTCATGAGTCTTACTGAACTGAGTAAAGCACAAAGCTTTAAGCAAGCAAATATTAGTCTTCAGTAGTTATCTGAACCAGTTACCCCAATTTCTGGAATATGCCCTTGCAAAAATATCTTTAAAAAAGGCAAAAAAGCTGCACTCCAACTGAAAAATAAAAATATCCTAAATGCTCAGGAGTAATGACATGCTTATATGAGAATGTTATGCATCAATAAGAAGTACAGAAAATTTCTCAAGGCATACTGGATTTAAAAAGACAAAAACATTACATACAATGTAATCCCATACTCTGACATAAAAACATACAAAACATATACATAAAGCAACACAAGTCAAAATCACTTACTGTGAGACTTACTTTTAGATTATTTCTATTCTTTGCTTTTCTACACTTGGTAAAATGTTTAGAAGTAAAAACGAGCACCCTGCCTTACACCTTACGCGGCACATCTGTGTCCCATCAGCGCGTCCTCACAACTGAACAAGGAGCGCAGCCACCACCAGCCTGACCTGAGCCACCAGGAACTGGGACTCCAAGAAGGGAAGTGCCTGTGACTTTTACAAGGAAATGTAAAACTCTTTTTACACAGAAGCTGAAGATGCAAACGCAAGATTCACACCTCCTGACCTCCATACAGAGCTCTTCCCACCATTGTGTCCTTCCTGCCTCAGAAAGAGTCCATCCCATGGGAGACAGGGAAACAGAAAAAGGGAATGCTACAGAAATCAAAGTATTCACAAATAAAATCAACAATGTCTTAAATACTGATCTAAATGAACTGATCTAAATACTGATCTAAACTAATGAGTAAAAATCAAGTAGTTGATGTAGGACAAAGGTTTTTGTTTTAATTCACTGAGATTAGGAAAGTACTCATAATATTTAAGAAGAAAATATTATTTACCCTATGATGGAGATACAAACTAGAAATTAATGACCCATGAAACAGGTCAGATAAAAATAAATACAATGCAATTGGTTACCAAGAATAATTACGCTTAGAAATAGACATAAAGATGCTGAGCACTGTTGAAGCAATGGCATCGGTTTTACTCTGAACAAAATCAAGGTAAAACAGGTACTTTACTTTCAAAGTGTCAGAAATCAAGATCATGCTATGGTTGTTAAAATGTAAAATATGGGGCGCGTGGGTGGCTCAGAGGGTTAAGCCTCTGCCTTCGGCTCAGGTCATGATCTCAGGGCCCTGGGATCGAGTCCCTTGGCAGGGAGCCTGCTTCCCCCTCTCTCTCTGCCTGCCTCTCTGCCTACTTGTGATCTCTCTCTCTCTGTCAAATAAATAAATGAAATCTTCACAAAGAAATGTAAAACATGGCACAAAATAAAATGACATCTAAATGAAGTATGAAAACTTCATGTAACATTTAAAAGGACATATGCTACATACCTCCTTAAACATATTTGTATACAGGTCCCCCATGTATATTCTTTTAAATATGACTTCACATAAGAATATTTTCCATCTACTTCTCTGGCCGATTCATTACTACCACATTAACTTAGATGAACACAGAAAAACTCTGAAGTTTCTCAAAGGAATTCAAATCGGTCCAAAACTTTATGTGGCAAATAGAGAAAAAAATCTACCATCATACAAGACTTGTTTACTACAAAATGCAGACGTTAATAGATGTTAAATAACACTTGAAAATTTCTCACTCTTTCACCAAATCATTAATTGCTAAACCAATCTTACCACACCAAATGCCCTTTGGTTATAATCATCACACAGAACCCCAAACTTCCACATTTGAAATGTACACTTGTACATACATCAATTGAAACAAATTATCGACATCCTCAAGTTTAAAATTACTGAGAATCCTTTAATACTCAAAAATTGTAATTATTGGGGTGGCCGGGTAGTGCAGTCATTTGAAGTTGTGGGATCGAGCCCTGAGTCGGGTTCCACGCTCAATGTGGAGTCCGCTTCAGATTTTTTTCTCCCTCTCCTTCCGGCGCTCCTCCCCTCTCACACTCTCTCTAAAATGAATAAAAATATTTTTAAAAAATTATAATGATTTTCCTAAGGAAACAAAACTTAAAACTTACAAAATTTGTTTATTCACAAAAACCAAAACTCCCGTGTCATACAATTGAAAGTAAGTGCTCTGTGTGTAAAAAGGTAGTGAGCTCTTAGACATAATACAACCTTAGTTCAGCAATCAGAAATCTTCCTCCGAGAAACCGCAAGGTAGTACCAAACCCCGCCCCCCAGACTCACAGGTGCGCACACATGGCCTTTCCTATGTTTCACTAGGGAGGAAGGAGAGACATCGGAAGAGTCAGCACTCCTCCTTCTCAAGGGTTAATTGCACTGCCACTTAATAAGGGGTCCTCTAAGAATATAAATATTAGTAGTGTCAGAATTATAAATAGTACACCTTTCCAAAAACTTTGATTATAGACTTCCCAATATTAACTACATTTTTTTTAATATTAAGATTTTATTTATTTGTCAGAGAGCGAGCGAGAGTGAGCACACGCAGGGCAACCGGCAGGTAGAGGGAGAAGCAGGCTCCCTGATGAGCCAGGAGCAAGACCCGGGACTGGTTCCCAGGACCCTGACATCATGACCTGAGCTGAAGGCAGACACTTAAGGAACTGAGTCACCAGGTGTCCCAACCATATTCTTAATAGGAACAAGAGAAATCACCTATTAGGGTGTTTTAGGGAAAGTGCCAAGCTCTGTTCTGAGTGCTTGATATACATACAACTTATTTAACCTGTTTAACGACTCATCTGACAGAAGAAAACCTGCAGTAGAAAGAAAACCTACAGAAGAAAACCTACTTGAAGAAAGAAGAAAACCTACTTGAAGTTGACTCCCCAAAAACCAATGGCCGTGAGCCTGGACCCGGGCTGTCTGACTGAGGCCCACGCACTGCACCTGAGTACTGAGTCTCGTTGCTTCTCTCCGTCTTATAAATTATAATTCATTTATTATTCCTCATCTCATGTATCTGCTGCATTATTTTTTGTTTTTTTAATTAAAAAGCCCTCTGCCAAAATAACTAAGGAAATGAAAGATGAAGTGTATTTTATTGCCACGTTTATGAAACAACACAGGCAGTAACACAGGAAAAAAAGGCTGAAATTGAGAGTTAAAATCCTGGGTCTATTCCAGGCTCTGCAGTGAAGAGTGATAGGAGCCCTGACTCAGTTAATAACTGTGACAGGCAGGACCTAATGACATCACCCACAGCTACATTATTTAAAAGAATACAGTAAATTTAGTAAACAACTCTATTATTGATAAGTTATAGAATGAGGATTGTCATAACCAATGAAATGATAACTAGAAGGGAATCAAAACAAACAATGTTAGATGGGTTTAGGATGGTTACAAGGATGTGAGGAGTGAGGAAAGAGAGGAAAGGGAGGAAAGAAAAGGAGGGAGGGAAGGGAAGGAAGCAAAGGGAGGGGGGCTGAGATAAGAAGACAGGATCACAAGCGACACTTAACTGAAAACTTTCCCAAAGATTTTAACACAGAACCCTTTGCCTGGAGCTACCTCAACTCTTCGAAGATGGCAGAACAAAAGAGTAACTCTCTGTTACTGTTAGGTATTATGGTAGGAATGGGAAGAGTTCATAGGGTCAACCTCCCCTGGGAGGCAGTGCAGAGGGAGGCACGAGGCATGGGACGCAGACGTCCTGGGACTGAGTCCAGCCAGGGCCCGACAGAGGAGGACACCGTCTCAGCCCGGATGCTGAAGACTATGTGACAGGCCGTGTGGCCAGGGCTGCCGGGCATGCTGGGAGCCCGGAGAGCCCTCAGCAACTGTCCACTGACTTTAGGGCAACGAAAAAAGTAGGACCCCTCCCCAGAACTCAGCACACGCACCCAGCTTTGCACTGTTTGACAAGACTGTCTCAGCCCCATCTTTCCAGGGCATATAGGCGTTAGAAATTACACACTAACACTTTTACCATTTTGTTGACAAAAACACTGTATGTCAAGCAGAGCAGTGTTTGCAAGGATTTCTAAGATACACAGTATTACCTCAATTTCCAAGAAAGAAAACTGGGGTATAATGGAATTAAACCTAGCAACGGTTAGAGGAAATCCTATCTATAGAGGGCATATGGAAGCCTATACTAAAGTGCCTAGATATTGCAAAAAACACAGTAAAGTCCCAATAAATGATTGCTATTAATAAATTAAGAGTCTCTTCTTACCCAAGCATATAATTCTGGTATTGCCTTATTGATTAAATGTACAGAAGCTAAAATACATGAGTATGTTTATGTCAAAGAATAAAACACCAATCAATAAATCCCCTAAACAAGGATTTCCACCTTTATATGTAATTTGTCTTCAAATTTCTTCCACGATATTTTATGTAAATCTACAACATAATAACTTGAAAGGCAGTGGATGTCGGTGGGGGACCGGCGACCAGCCCCTCGTTTCAATCGTGTCTGCAAGGGACGAATGGCCAAGCCCCTGGGAACCAGAGAGTGGACTCAAAGCTCCATTCCATGCAAGCTTGCCTATTTCCCAAGACACAGGCTTTGGTAATCTCCAGCAGAGCACTTGCCAGTGTATAGTGCTGAGCTATCCAACACCACTACCTCCAAGACTTCATAAAGGCACTCCTGATTTCATGGTAATTTGGGGGTAGAAGGGTCCTTTTTAATTTATTGCTTTTAAAATATTATTTGGTAAATAAGAATATTGAAGTTGGAATTTGTGGGAAAATTAATTGAAACTGGCCATGGATATTCAATATGTGTGCAGAAACCAACACATATTGGGATATTTATCAATAAGAACCCAAAGCTGAGATTTTAAAATGGTACAATCAACTTTTGAACTAATTTGGCATGAACACACCATTATGAGATAGATATGCACAGACAAGGGATAATCTGTATCTTGTATCAAGGTTTACTTATAGTTAAGATAAATATCTTTTGTGGAACACAATAATGCAAAAAATTAGAGCACATAGAAGGCACTTAATAATAAAATCTTATAGAAAAGAATTTAATCTTTATTTAATGATTCAGCAGGCATATCAAAAACATGGAGTGCTTCAGGGAGATAATCATCATCATCAATTATGGCTGCATTGGAGAGATACAGAAGTGTCAATTAATAAGAGTTCTGGCTGAATTACTTCCCTCTGACAATTTACAATGCAATGACTGAACCAATTGAAATAATAAACACTCAAGAAATTTTTATAATAATAATAAAGTTGGGATTATTTTCTTTCCCTTTTGAAATTCTTTATCATCTAAAATAAGGTGTGTTAACAAATCCATTAAGTTATAGACAGCAAAGAGGAAGGTGAATTAGAAAAAGAAAGAATACCCCCACAACAAAAACAGGTGTCTATCCTATTCAGGAAACATGTAGGCATGTTGTTGGCTGTAGACCGGATTACGTAGCACATTAGGCAGAAGCAGAGCGTTCTTATTGTCTTTCGTTAGAAATTAAGCGCAAATGAAGACGATGTATACAAGTGCAAGGCTGGCGAGGGGAAGAGTGCTGGCACCCTGCACCAGGACAACACGGCTAGTCGGAACCACATTCCCCATAATTCCCCTCCTGGGATGGATCCAGTTAGGAATGGCCGTAAGAGAGATTCTGGTAGGATATACGGGAGGCAGACGTGAAGCAATGTTCAGTATTGTGTCTATCGCCTGGGTCCTCTGTCATAATGCAACAACAAACCCTACTCTCTGTCACCTGGCAGTCCTCCGTCAGCTTCTCCGACGGTTGGACCAAGTGGGTAAGTTTGGGCAATTCTAAGGAAGGAAGTAGTGTTGACATAAACACACAACTCTCAGCAATGTCAGGGACTACGAAAACACTGAAGGGATTCAGTCTGTCCTCATCGGCCCCAGTTCATGTTTGTGGTATTCCCTTACTCAATACTCCCCCCACTTTGCATCCTTCTCACTTCTCAACTTCCTGCCCTATAGAAAGATCTCAAGTTCCAAAATCAAATGCAATGAAACACCTTAGAGAGATCGGCTGAAATTGACCGCGTGGTTGTTTAAGACCAAATTCCTGTACCAAATTACTTAGCTTTGCTCATATAAGCACATACACATACATATACATACACATGGAAACCAACACACAGAGATATGTAAACTGGAATGTATTATATTCATATGCACACATACACGTATACACATGTGTACATATATATCACTAGTTCTAAATGGCTGACTGACTCAGAATTTACAGAATGGAGTAAGACGGACTGACCTTTCATACCTGAAACCACCAAAGAATCAACAACATATATGAAATAATAATTTTTAGGACATGGAACATCAGGCAAAGAAAGTGTTCCAGAGAGAAAGTTCTCAGACAGTGGAACAAGGTGGGAAAATGCAGCAGGAGATGAACAGACCTATGAGGAGCAACTCATCATATGAGCTCAGACAAACTGAGATAACATGAAGACTAGGTAGCTGGAATTCACAGGAGAGAATAACAGGAGAAACCTACATATACAGTGAGAAAACAAGATCAGCAGACAGAGTGTAGGGAGTATGCAGTTAATTATTGATCAAGTTGCATGTATGAAGAAACTTCACAATGGTGTAGTCAAGAACAGCCAGAAACCAGAGGAAACAGTGGCCCTCAGTGGCCATGGAGGGCCAGCCTTGAGGACCTGATGGCTCATGCATGGGGCTTAGCTCATGCACGGGGCTAATTACTTTCTGTTGCCGAGGTGCACCATAGGTGAGAAAGGCCCACCTCGGCAACAGAAAGTAATTAGTCATCGACTAAGCACTATTCCAATTCTGCTAAAAAGGGATGCACAAAATATCAAACGTTTTCCAAATGAATTAACTACATCCAAAAACAAAGTTCAAGAATATTGACTACCATGCAAAATAAATAGTAGCAACAAAGTAAAATTTACAATGTCCAGGAAAAAATGAAAAATTATCAATCTTACAAGAACTAAGAAAAGAGGAATCATAACTACATACAGAAAAGATAAGATATTAAAATTAGCACAAAAGGATGGCAAAGTACGATGCTACCTGCCAAATGACCATATTAAGTAGGAAACCTGTGCTCCTAGTACTCTCTGGCAAACATACACCTACCAGAATCTCAAGCCATTCCACTCATAGGTATTCACCCAAGAAAAATCAAAGGCTGTTCCATACAAAAACTTGTATATAAATGGTCCTAACAGCATAATTTTAAACACCCAGAAACTGGAGATAACTCAGATGTCTATCAAAAGGGAAACTGAGGGGTGCCTGGGTGGCTCAGTCATTAAGCATCTGCCTTCAGCTCAGGTCATGACCCTAGAGTCCTGGGATTGAGCCCCGCATCAGGCTCCCTGCTCAGCGGGAAACCTACTTCTCCCTCTCTCATTCCCCCTGCTTGTGTTCCTTCTCTGGCTGTGTTTCTCTGTCAAATAAATAAAATTAAAAAAAAAAAGGGGGGGGGAATTGATAAATAACTGGATAAAGAAAAATGTTAATTCTACTCAGCAACAGAAAGAGATTAGCCATCAATACATAAAGCAACACTGAAGAAATATGACAAAAGCTCTGCTGATGAAGGGACTGGACATGGGAGATGAAAAACTACCATTCTGTTCACACCGGGTTGTGGCAAATGCAAGCTAAGCCTCAGTGGCGGGAAGCCCACTGCTGGCCACCAGGAGGTGGGAGGGATGGGCAAAAATTAAGGGGTACAGAGGAAAACCAGAAACTTTTCAGGATTAATGAAAATGTCCATTATCTTCTCTGAGGTGCTAGCTGCATAGAAATACATGCATGTGTTTATTTTCCAAAACGTATCAAATTGCATATTTTAAATGCATTAATTTTTTTCCCTTTAGGTTAAGTTAAAGATAACATTCTAAAAGAAGTGAATTTCCTAAGGTATATTCATAAACAAGTCAGAAAACATTAGTATTTCAGCCATTATGTACTCCATTTGGATTAAGAACCACATTTTTACTGTTAGTGCCTTCTCCTTCTCCCTTTTATTGCCTTTATGGTTCTCTGACTTGGAAAAACCTGGGACTTTTTGAGTCACAGAGAACAAAGGGAGGTGTGGCGCGCATGAGCCAGCCACTGTGGACTCAACTACACCTGAGGAACGGAAGCTGTGCTGCCACGACGCACAGCAGACATCCTACTGCAGGGACAATGGAGGGAACGTCCGCAATTACTAAGCTTAGGAACTGCAGCAAAAACTTAAAAAAAACACACAAAACAAAACACACACATACACACACACACACACACACACTGTAAGTAAGCAGCTTTTGTGGTACTTCAGGAACTGGGGCTCCCATATTATAATAAAGGAGAATAATTCAAAACAAAGAGGAGCAATTTGAAGTTTGGAAAAGAAGCTGCAGATAACAAAGAAGACAGAACAATTTGATGAAAACATGGTTTTTGGATTCCCTACTTTATTTGGTATCATTTACACACTGGTGTATAATTTATATGTAGCATGACTTGTGAAGGTTTAAAAACAACACAATTAGCAAGAATGTAGTAAGTTCAAGAAATGAATGTGAATTTCATAAAACCTTAAAATCACAATCATGAAAAGCACTCAGCTGCTTCCTGAAGTTACAAGTATTACCAGCAGTAACCAACCTGAACAGCCGATGATCGGAAAGTATAAGACATAAGTTTATAGGCTCGATACTTTACTATCTACCTCACATTAAAGAGGGAAAACACGTACTCATGGGTGACAGAAGACATGTCAACACTACTAGCAAGCTCTTCCACTTAGGCATAACTCAAAAACTTCTTTATACAATGTAAATTTTATATCTTGTAATATCAAACCAAAAAATAAATAATTTCCAAGAAAACCCTACATACAAAAAAACCACTAAGGGGTATTGGAAAAGGCCAAAATAAGCTAAATACTCATGATCTAAATGAAGGAAAACATATATAACAACTTTACACAAGTTAAAAAAGAAAAAAGATTTTTTTCAGGTTCTAAGAGATAGCACAACATGTAAATGTTTTTATCACCTTAATGAACCTAACAACTTTGCAGTAAATAATTTATAATGCCTGGTAATTATATTAATAATGCCCCAATATTAAATTAAGTTGATATATAATATAACCTATTAAAATACAAAAGTTGAAAAGTTCAACATACTACTTTAATAAACGTCAATGAGAATAAAGAGAAAATAATTTAAGGGGCTCCTGGGTGGCTCAGTCGGTTAAGCATCTGCCTTCGGCTCAGGTCTTGACCATGGGGTTCTGGGATGGAGTCCCATGTCAGGCTCCCTGCTGGTCAGGAAGCCTGCTTCTCCCTCTGATCCTCCCCCAGCTCAGGCGCATGTGCTAGAGCTCTCTCTCTCTTTCTCACTCATAGAACTAAAATCTGACCTGACTCACGACTCAGTCTTTGTGAGGAATCCATATCCTGAGGAAACTTCAGGGGAGCAGGGACAGGAGAAAAATGCAGTACCAACTGCTTAAGATCACAGTTGCTTGAGATTGATACCAGTCAATGCTAACAAGATGTTAACCAATAAACTTTTATTAAAAGGAAAAATTAGAGGAAGAAATATACATAGGGAGCTTGGAAAAACTCCTACACATTCCTCACATATAAAAGGCCAGACACATTAACGGGACTGGGTGAATGCCAGGGAAAGACCTGAGAAGGTACTACTACTACATCTCATCTCTGGCTCACATGAAACCTTTGCATAAGCACAAAGTGTAAGTAAAGTCAAAGCTAGGGGTGCCTGGGTGGCTCAGTGGTTAAGCCTCTGCCTTCAGCTCAGGTCATGCTCCCGGAGCCCCAGGATCAAGCCCCGCATCGGGCTGCCTGCTCGGCAGGAAGCCTACTTCTCCCTCTCTCACTCCCACTGCTTGTGTTCCCTGTCTGGCTGTGTTTCTTTCTTCAAAAAAATAAAATACTAAAAAAAAAAAAAAGTCAAAGCTAATAAATGCCTGCTGGTGCACTGAAAACATTCCACAACTGATGAGAGCCCCCTGACAAACGCTGAAAGAATTACTGATAAGAGCATTTAAGGAAACCGGTCTGATCACCAAGGTCACTTCAATGGCCATACATGACAAAGAGGACATATGTTAAGAATTAGTTTAGTAAAATCACTGAACAATCAGCAATAAAAATAAATAACAACAACAACAAACCCTGAGGAGGAGGGATCTGATTTCCAAAGTGGTCCCATTACACCATTTAAAATGTCTAGTTACCAACCAACACATACACAAAAATGGAGACATGCAAAGTAATAGAAAAATATTGTCCACACAAAGGGAAAAACACAGCCAATAAAAAATATTTCTAAGAAATTCCAGATGATAGAGTATTAGAAAAAGAGTAAACCAACTAATATATAAATATATACAATGAAAGGGGGAACTGGGTGGCACAGTCAGTTAAGCATCCACCTCTTGAATTCAGCTCAGCTCATGATCTCAGGGTCATGAGATCAAGCCCCACATCAGGCTCCCCCCTCAGCATGGAGTCTGCTCCAGATTGTCTTGCCCTTTCCCTCTGTCCCTCCTGTTCATGTTCTCTCTCTCTATCAAATAATATATAAATCTTTAAAAAAAATCAATGAAAAAAAGAAAAATACAAGTACAAACTAAAGGGAAGAGGATTATAACTCATCAAACACATATCACAAAAGAGGAGAATATTTTATATATATATGAATTATATATAAATTCTGCAGTTAAAAAATAAAGTAACTTAATGAAAGATTCACCACAGGGGCTGAACAGCAGATATGAACTGGAGAAGATCACAATCAGTGAACATGGAGAAGGAGAATGCAAAGAGGAGGAAGAGAAGGAGGAACAGGAAAAAAGAAAGGGAGAGGGGGAAAGGGAGGGAGGAAGAAAGAGGAAAAACCTCCAAGAACTATAGGGAACCATCAAGTGTACCAAAATATTCACATTGGAATTGCTAAAAGGAGCAAAAAAGGAACAGGGAAAAAATTCAAGGAATAATGGCTAAAAACTATCAATTATCAGCCTGTGCATCCAAGAACCTCAACAAACAATAAGTAGGTTAAATTCAAAGCAACCAATACCTAGATACAACAGAGCCAAACAGAAAAATCCAGAAAACTGTAACGGAAAGGTAGGCTTCCATTTCAAGGCACGCTCAGTAAGACTGTCAGCAGACTTTATATTGGCAACTATCCAATTCAGAAGGCAATGGGATAACGTATTCAAAGTACAGGGAAAAAAAAAGGGAATGTCAACAATGAATTCTATATCAGCAAAAATACAAAAATAAAAAAGAAAATAAAGATATATCCAGATTAACAAAAGCAAAAGAACTCATCATTAGCATAACTGTACAATTCTCAAGGTACTCCCTCAGGCTGAAATTAAAGAACAGTAGACAGAAATTCAGTTCTATATGAAGAAATGAAAAGCACTGGTAAAGATAACTACAAAGACAAATCACAGATAGTATGCATATTATCTTCTGTTCCTAATTCTTTTTTTCCTTTGGTTAAAAACAACTGCATAAAGCAATAATTATAAATCTGTATTTATCAACACACAAGTATAAAAATGTAATCTGTATGAAAATAACACAAAGTAGGGAGAAAGAAATAAAGCTATATAGGAGCAAAGCATTAGTATGGTATTAAAATGAAATCTGTAGTTATCAAAACTAGAGTGATATAAGTTGAAATATTGTCATCCCTGAGTAATAATTACATATAAAATATATATACACTATATAATAATTAATATAATTATTTATAACAATGTAATTAACCTAGTCATAATTAATATATACGCTTATGTGTAAATACAATATGCATGTGTGCACATACATTTGCATTACATGTATGTATGAATCAAAAAAGCAACTTTAAAAGGTAAACAACAAAATATGTAACTCACAAATTAAAGCAGTAATAGTGAAACAAGAACAAAAATGAAATAAAGACACGTAGAAATCAAACAGCAAAATGACAGATATAAGTTATATCGTACTGGTAATCACATGATATATAAGTGGGCAATGCTCCAATCAAAAGTCAAAAACTGACAAAATGCGTTTTCATAATGTGATCCAGCTATAGCTTCTCAAAACACACAAACATGAAGTTCAAAGATTCAAATGGGTTGAAAACAGGATAGAAAAAATACACCACACACTCATTAACCCTAAAGGGGTTGCAATGGTTATTCTACTAACCAGACAAAACAAAGTTTAACACACAGATTGTTACTGGAGATCAGAAGAATGTTTTATGCTAAAAAGGTCAATTCAGGGATGCCTGGGTGGCTCAGTTGGTTAGGCGACTGCCTTCGGCTGAGGTCATGATCCTGGAGTCCCAGGATCAAGTCCCACATCAGGCTCCTTGCTTGGAGGGGGGTTTGCTTCTACCTCATGCTCTCTCCCTCTCATTCTCTCTCTCAAATAAATTAAAAAAAAAAAAAAGGTCAATCCATCAGTAAGGTAGGATTATTATAAACATATAAGGCCCTAACCACAGAAACCCAAACTACATTTGAGTGAAAACTGAAAGAACTAAAGACAAAGAAGGAAAATTCAGAAATATGAGTTGAGGACATTATACTCATTTTCAATAACGAAAACAACTAGGTAGAGAATAAAAAGGGGAAAGAGAAAATTCAAAAATATATATAAATTAACCACCACAAACAAATGTCCATACAACATGTCACATAAAAACAATCTCAAGTGCAAATGGAACACTCTCCAGGAGTGGCTGTATGTTAGGACATAAAAGAAGGTTCAGTACGTTTGCCAGGAGTGAAATCAAGCACAGAGTACTTTTATTTTCTTTAACCATATGTAATGACACTAGAAACCTATTAAAAGGGAAATTTGGGAAGTTAACAAATATGTGGAAATTAAATAATTATTATTAAGTAAATAATGGATCGTTAGAATAATAACAAAATAAACTTGAAAACACTTTGAGATGAATGGAAACAAAAACAGAACATACCAAAAGTCATGGGAAATAGCTAAGGCAGTAGGGAGAGAAAAATTTATAGCTATAAACATCTGTATTTAAAAAGAAGGGGCGCCTGGGTGGCTCAGTTGGTTAAGCGACTGCCTT
>PITA01006891.1:0-96109 GCA_004023965.1 Spilogale gracilis
AGGGTCAGACTCAGGTCATAATCTCAGGGTAATGAGATGGAGCCTGGCATGGGACCCCTGCTGCCACAGAACCCACTTGAGATTCTCTCTCTCCCCCTCCTTCTGTCCCTCCCCACTGCTTGCAAGCACTCACACTCCCTCTCTCAAAAGCAACAATTTCATTCCTTTATTGCTGAAACATATTCTATTGTATGTAGAAACCTCATGCTATTTACGTAAGTGAAGGAGAATTTGAATCATTTCCACTTTTTGCCTCTTAGGAACAAAACTGCTATGAACATTTGTGCTAAGGGTTTGCATGGATATTCGTTTTCCTTTCTCTCGAGTATATACCTAGGAGTGGAATTTCTGGGTCAAAGTGTTCAACCTGTTGAGGAACCACCAAACTTTTTTTAAGTGCCTGTGCATTTTAGATTCAACGTGTGTATGAAGATTCCATTTGTTCCCCAAACTGACACTCGCTATCACCATTTTGACGAGCCCCTGGAGGGATCATTATCTGATCAGTCCCAGTTAATTGGTGTCTGGTTGTGCTGTTGATTTGCATTTCCCTAATGACTAATGACAAATGGTGATTCATGTGCCATTGACCTTTGTAGATCATCTTTGGAGAAACCACTATTCAAATCCTTCGCTCATTATTTTAGCTGGTTTTTGTCTTTGGTTGAGTTGTTAAGAGTCCCTTATGTATCTTAGATAAGTCTTTTATCAGAAAAAAAAAGTCTCTATCAGATATATAATTTGCAAATATTTACCTCCATTCCAAGAGCTGTCTTTTCACTTTCTTGGTGGTGCCCTTTGAAGTACAAAATTTTAAATTCTGTTGAAATGAAATCCAATTTATTTTCTCTTTAGTCATTTGTGCTTTGGGCATGATATCTAAGAAATCATTGTCTAACTCAAGGTCACAAAGATTTACTCTGATGTTTCCTTCTAGAAGTTTAACAGTGTAGCCCTTACATTTAAGTCTTTAATCCATTTTGAACTACTACTTGTATATTATGTGAGATAGGGATCCAGGTTTGTTGTTTTGCCCAGCATCGTTTGCAGAAAAGACTATCCTTTCCCCATTGAATGGCTTTTTGGCATCTGTCTCAAAAAAGCAATTCACCATAAACATAAGGGTTTCTTTCTGGATTCTTGATTTTATTCCATTGATCTATGCATCTATTCTTAATGCTAGTACCACACTGTCTTGGTTATTGCAGCTTTGTAATAAGTTTTGCAACCAGGAACTGTGAATCCTCCAACTTGGCTGTTGTTTCACTGGATTATTTGGGCTGTTCTTGGTCCCTTGATTTTCTCCATGAATTTTAGGATCAGCTTGCCAATTTCTGCCAAGAGACCAGCTGGGGTTCTGACAGGCATTGTGTGGAACCTGTAGCTCGAGCTGGGGAGTTCTGCTTGTCAGGGTTCACAAGACAGAGTAAGGTATGTTTATGTGTTGTGTGTGCACAGGCGGCTGGGAACACAGAGGCGTCAGTGCCCTTCCACGTCTCTGGATGTCCACACGCACAACACAGCTGACACTGCTCTGTGTCCCTGCGACGTGAGTCCAGGCGACCTGTTTATCACTGACAGCCGCACACTGAGGTGGAGCCATCACCACCACCGCCCTACCCCCCCTTGCTGAGACTCTGACGCTCTGCTTTGATCATTAACCTGCCAGGAAAGGCTGGAGCCAGGGACTCTAAGGAGCAGGTCCTCTTAAAGCACACCCCCACCACCAGAACCTTCATCAGGCCGCAGGGTGAGGACTCCTCATGAGAATCCTGCCCCTACTGGCAGCTGGTACTGACGGGAGGGGCATCTCCCAGGGTCTCTGGGCTGGAATTCAAGGTTAGGGGCCTGCTGTAACCATGCTGTCATCTGGTTGCTCTGAAGCCCACGTGGGAGCCTTCCCCCGGTTCTTGCCGCTGGGACCTCACCTCCCCAGCCCCCGAGACAAGTGTTCGGTGGTGCTGAGTGAACGTCAGGGTTTGTAAACCTCCCCCAGAGCAGCCGAGGCTGCAACCCTCTGCTCCAACCCTTCACCCTTCTAGCAAGTACCTCTCAATGCCACGGGGAACCTCCTTCATCAAAACACCTGTTGCCACCATAGTGACCGGCTGTCCCGGTGTGCCTGGACACGGAAACCTCGGGTCCCAGGGGCTACGGGGGCGTGGCCTAGGGGCTCACCCCACCCACCTGCTCTGCAGGATCACCCTCGATCCCTCCCTGCTGCCTGGGGGCAGGGGTGCCAGCCGCCTCCCTAGAGGCCAGCAGCAAAGGCCTACCCCAGGCGAGGGGGACAAAAGTGGCGCTCCCTGGTCAAGAGATGGGATGGCCGGCACAGTGCAGTCCACACTCCACCACCGGCCAAGATCAGGCACAGGTTCAATTTCACTGCACCCATGAGGGGCAAAAGCCCTGGTCCCTCCCTCGGTCTCTCCTGGGAGCAGACCCCAAGAAGTCATGTGCTCCTAAGTCCTGCTCCTAGGCTCTGCTTCTAGGATCAGGGAAAGGGGTCAAGAAGAACAGAGAGGCCCAACCAGGGCCTCAGATGAGGATGGGAGACATGGTAACCGTGCAGAGAAGGATTGGGATGGAGTGGTGGGTTCTGAGATGAGATGGATTGGGCTGAAACTATTCAGAATTTGTGACCGTTATTTCAAGAAATTTGCCTGTGAATAGAAGAGGGACTGGAAAGTGGGTAGAGAAGGATAATGGCCAGAAATAAGACCCTGTAGATTCCTTTGGGACTCTGGGCCTCTTCCCAACTGTTTATGTGATTTTAAGGTTGTGCATGTTTTAGTGTTTTTGCCATTATAATTCTGATTAAGTTTGTGTTTTTATTCATTCACTTAGCAAGGATTTGTTGAGTACCTACTGTGTGCCTTACACATTTCTGAACCCCAAGTAACAACTTTGAAAAGGCAGATGAAGTCTTTGCCCCCTGGAACTTACATTTTGAGAAGAAGGGAGAGCAGCAACAAATAAATACAGAGAGTGATATCAGGGGAGGGATTGCTGAGATTGCAAACACTTTGGTGGAGGAGGAAGGGAAGACTTGTTGCAAGAAGCCTTAAAACCACCTATCACTGTTAGCTGGGTGAAAAGGGAAGGGTTAAAAGGAACACAAAAAGGAATGTATTAGTAGGGAAGTAGAATGGGAGGAACCCATTTACATTGGGTTTGGTACAACCAATTTGGAAGAGAGTTTGGCCTCATCCAATGATGATGAGCCTGTAACTTTGACCCTGCAATCCCACCATGAGATAAAACTTTGCACTTCTGTCCCAGAGGACAGGTAACTCTTGTACAAAGGAGCAAAAGTAAGAGCAATCCACATGTACATGAACAGAAAAATGGGGAAATAAATCATGGTAGAGCCACCGCAATGGAACCCTTCATGGAGGCAAAAACGTACAAATAGGGGCACCTGGGTGACTCAGTTGGTCGAGCGACTACCTTCGGCTCAGGTCATGATCCCAGAGACCCGGGTTCGAGTCCCACATCGGGCTCCCTGCTCGGCGGGAAGCCTGCTTCTCCCTCTCTCACTCCCCCTGCTTGTGTTCCCTCTCTGGCTGTGTTTCTGTCTGTCAAATAAACAAAATCTTAAAAAAAAAACAAAAACGTACAAACTCTCTATGCTTCAGTAAGCCAGGAGATCACACACACGGTAGAGCAGCCAAGGAATCTGGAAGAACAACATGGTGTGAAGAGACACACAAAACTCTCCAGGGCATTCTTTGCAAATGTACAAAGAATTGTCATCAATGTACAAAGAAAGACAATCAATTGAGAACCACGATTCTGGATATTGGTTTCCAAGGATGTGGCTGGTGGTGAGCGCCCAGGGACTGGTCACACCGAGGAAGATTCTGCGATTAGTTCCCTTCCTGTCTCATGTATGCAATGTCCAGTTTGGCTACTGCATTTCATTTCTGAAGATGGAGTAAAAGACCTAGACATGGAAACCTTAGTTGCAATGAAATTTATGAGTCTGGGTCACACAGTGCTCAATCTTCCTTTGGACAGACTCCCTGCTAAAAACTGACTTGGAAAAGCTTACTCCCTTCAAGAATATGTAAGATAAGAGCTGGAGAGAAGGATGACAGCAGTAACAACAATGACAACGACGACGACTACGACAACAACAACAAACTGTGAAAGAATCGGGAAGAAAAGGAAAGGCAAAGCGCAGAGCCTACTGAGAACATGCCCCAGAATGTTAGAGCAAAGACAACTATGACCCAGATTGTTGCCACCAATTATCATGCAGCCCTGGTGAGATCTAACAGCTCCCAGAACAGAAGGGGAGACAGCAGGGCGCCTTGAGCTGGAGCTGGCAGAGCTGAGGGCGTGGGGAGAGGGAGGGAATAGGACAGAAGATCTTTGCAGCTCAGCTCAAAGAGGAAAAAATGGCTTTCTGGGGGAGCAAGCAATGGGGACAGGTCAGGGGAGGAGGGTCTCCTGAAATAAAATCTCTTTGAAGTTTTTCATTCTATCTATGTGAATAAATAAGTTTAATTAAAAAAAAAAAACCAGGAAATAATAGAAAAGAGCCCCTTTCTGGGCCATCAGCCAGTGCTGACTGAGAGACGCTGGCCCCTGCAGGAGTCTCAGGTCTTTGCTGGCCAAGTGTGGGGGGTCCCTTCCTGGACAATCTCACCAACATCAAGGTCTTCCATAGACAGAGCCCCTCCTACCTGCCGGAGGGTGTCTTCCTCAGGCTGGCCTCGCTGCTGGCCGCCAAGGACCTAGAAACACCGGGGCTGCCGCAGCCAAACCTCTACCCATTTCCCCAACTTAAGCTGCTGAGACCCTGTTTCTTGTGCTCTCTGTTGCTGCCACCCTGATCCCCACGTCCAGATGCCCTCTCCTGTCCTTGTCCCTCCACTCAACCTGTAGCTACTGTCCTGCAACCTCAGGATATTTTTTTTTCTCATTCAAACCTGGGATGGATAATTGACTTCACTGTGGACAGATGGGGGTGAGGTGGGGAGAGAGAACCAGGAGCTAGAAGTGGGGAAGAGCCGTCACTGAGGGGGGGGGGGAGACCCTCTGAGACTGAGAGTTGGGCTGGAGCAAGCAGAGAGGCAATTCCCAGAATCAACTAACTACAAGGAGGGCAGGGAGTTCATGAGGGTCCCTTGTGGGCCCCTACCTTCCTACAAGGAGGGGAGCTAGGATTGGCCTGGAGGGCACAGAAGGGCATAAAAGGCAATTGCCCAGCAACCAAACTAGAAATTCACAACAGAAAGATAATGAGAATATTTCCAAAACACTTGAGAACTAAACTACAGATTCTAAATAATCTAGGCATCAAAAAGGAAATCTCAGAGGAAATTTCAAAAATAGAGGAAAATGAATAAAAATGTCTTGCCATCTGTTCTCCTACATTTAGAACAATTCTGAATAACTTCGTGGGCAAAGTGACCCACTTCGTGAAACCCATTTTGTGTGTGTGTGGAGTTACGGGTGCCAATGTAATAATAATACCTGCACGGAGGAGTGTATTCCTTCTTAGAATGGATAGAATTCACCAAGTCACCAGAACGCATTAGAGACATGTTCCCCTGAGTACCACAAGATGGCAGCACATGCACACAGCATTTAAAGCACTTTCGCCCATCCATTACCTTGCAGTTAAAGGGTTCAGCAACATCCCCGCCCTCTGGAAAACCCTACCTTAAAGCTTTACAATGAAGCTTTTATGATAATGTGTTGCAAATACATGAAGAATTTCTGTAGGTACATACATAGATTCGAAGGATGACCATAGATCATGTAGTTAGAGTTCTGCAGTTTTTGGTAAAGAATATGTATGTATCTTACACCTGAAGCCAGAAATTAATGATATTTGATACAAAGAATTTCTTAAGCGCAGATTCTCTCTTTGGGTTCATGGCGTGAGACTGGTTGTGCTGGACAATTTCCCTGCATCTCATTTGTTGAGAATTTAGTCAGATGCTGGGCATATTGCCAATACCTTATATGCATTATGCTTTGAACTTTACCGCAGCTGTTTCAAGTGGCGATTACTGATAGCCTAGTTGTACAGATGGGAAAAGTAAGGACTGGAGCCATTAGGAACTTTGATAACGATAAAAGCTAGGAAAGACTGAGGGGAGCTCTAAACTCAGCCAACCTGACTCCTGGCGCTCTCCAGTGCCCTAGGACTCCCCTAGGTGGCGCTCATGTCTAAGCTTTTACTGATTGATGATTCCCTGAAGCTTAGGACCAACACTCTAACTGAAGGGGTCTTTTTCCTCTCATCAAGAATATTTTGTATTGATATGATCATTGATATGTTCACTTTAACACCAATTGAGGCTAACCCTTAGTTTATAAAAGCAGCAATAGTAACTAGCAACTTAGTTTTTAAAAAAAGTTTCATGGGGCACCTGGGTGGCTCAGTCCGTTAAGTGTCTGACTCCATCTCAGCTCAGGTTTTGGTCTCCTGGTCGTTCACATCCCATGTTGGGCTCCACACTGGGCATGAAGCCTATTAAAAAAACAAACAAACATAATATTACATGGGGGATGGCCTGTTCTGGAAACTCTGGAAAGTTGGCCTTTCTCAATTCCTATTTATGACATGGGTGGAGGGGATCAAGATCACCCACAACAGGTAGTACTTATGTCACAGGATGGTGAATGGATGAAAAGACAGGCAGGCAGGCATTCAGGATTAAGTCAATAGGAAACCCGAAGTCCCTGCTATTTTACTACTATTATTATTATTATTGAAAATGCCAAATCCATCTAATGCCCAGCACTGTGATTACGGTTAATGATACTATGTTATACACTTGAATGTTGCTAAGAAACTAGATCTTTAATGTTCTTACCACAAGAAAGATATATACTTATGGTACATTATGGAAGTGATAGAAGTATATCCCATCAACACACTGTATACCTTAAACTCACACAGGGTTAGGTGTTAATGATATCACAATTTAAAAAAAAAAAGAAAATACCAAATCCTATCAGAACATATTTAGCCTAGGGGTTTCCACTAGAACTAATGTCTCTGATTTTTGATATGCAGGCTTTTGGCATAAGTTATGTAAAACCTACATGTTAACCCCGTTAGTTGGGCATTATGTCTTTCTTCAAATCAGGAAAATGTGGTAGTGGGTAACTTTCCTCAGTGGTCTATCTGGGGGAAAAATGAACTTAGATAAGTGAAAGTCTCTTGTACCTTTCGAAGGAGAGTAAAATATCAACTAGGAGAATCAGGGATGAAATGCAGAGAGAGCTGTTGGATTTGGGGCCAGCCCTGCAGACCCACTGAGGCTGGCCAGGGGCTGACTCTGGTAGCAGCCAGGCAGAGGGGCCCTCCTCCAGCACGTTCAGTTGTGTGGTGGCAGATGCAGACTTAGAGGTGAGGGGGACAGAGTCAGAAGGGTGCGAGGAAGTAAACCAACCTTGAGGGCACAGGTGAGGAAGAGACTCCAACAACTGACTGTCTAAAGTTGGGCAAGACAGGAGGAGGGCTGTCGCTGAAGACAAATCAGTGCATGGGTGGTCTGGTTGAGGGGAAAGCACATGAGGGCGTGAGCCATGATAGGAGAGAGGGACACATGACCTCTTGGTTGTGAGGGGTTGTCGACAGTGAGCAGACCAGGTCTAGGGTCTGACCATGGGAATGGATGGCTGAGCAGACAAGATCATTGGTGGGTAATTGAAAGCCCTTCTGTTGGAAGTAGTATTTAGAGATTGTGGTATTTCCAAGGATCGTGACTGGAGAGTGTTAGAGAAAGTGACAGTGAGCCGGGAAGTGATGTCTTCAAGGAGAAGAGGCATCTACCCAGGTTTTGTGGTAAAAAGGAGGGAGAATGTCCCAGGAAAGCAGTGATGAGCATCAAAGAAGACATCCATCCACCTTCGGGGAACAGATACACAAAAAAAATTCCAGAAAGGACCCAAACCTTGAGAGAGTAGCAGAGAAAGGGAGGTTTCCCACAGAAGGACAGAGTCCAATATGGCAGCAGCAACCACATGTGGCTAGAGAAAACTTTGAAATGAGGAACTGAGTATTTAATTGCACTTCATTCCAACTAAGCTAAAAATTGAAGCACTATAAATTTTTTTTTCTTTAAACACAGCTTTCATGTTTTGTTAGGACTGCATGTCACTTTAACAATCACAAAACCAAATCAAAGTATACCCTAAGAGTAAAATGCACACCAGATTTCAGACAGTATGAAAAAAGGATGCAAAATATCTCACTAATATTTTTATGCTTTTTCCTTGTTAGAATATATTGGGCTACATAAAATATGTTTTTGCGTGTTAGATTTTTTGTGTTTGATGAAATATATTATTAAAATTAATTTTACCTGCTTTTTGATTGAAGTATAATTGACATACAATGTTAATTAGTTTAATCTGCTTTTTTTTCTATTTAACGTGGTGACTGGAAAATTTAGAATTGCGTGTGTGGCTCATGTTACATTTCTCTTGGGGAGGGCTGGCTCAGAGAACAATGATGAAGGGGACAGCTAGAGAAAAGGTAGAAGACGCAGGGCCCTTAGCAGACACCTGGCCAAATGTTCCAGGAGGCATGGTGGAAAGGCTTCAGGGGTTGGACGGGGTTGCTAGAAAGGGTCAGAAAGACCAATGCATAGGTCACATGAAGACGAGTGTCTCAGGACTGAGGACTCTCCAGGAAGTCCCGAGAGGCTTGCGGTGCCAGGAGAAAGCAGACACCGAGGTCAAAAAGGGGTAAGTCCTGATTTTCTTAAGGTAGATATGGATGGTGAGGCCATGACTTTGGAGGTAAAGGGGGTGATCCAGTTTTAGTTAGGAACTCCCATTCCCTCTGTCAAAGGAGGCAGGGAAAACAGAAATATTTTGAAGGAAGCATCCAACAGGATTTACTGATGGACTGGAGATGGTGCATGGAAGTATAAGAGGTATCAAGAGCAACTCTAAGATTTGGCTCAAGCAACTGAAAGAATGGAGTCACCTTCTTTCGAAAAGGGGAGACTGCAGGTAGATTGTTGGGGGTGGTGGTAGACATCATGACTTCACATAGGGCATGTGAGGTTTGGACCTTGTTGGACCCCCAAATAGAAATCTTGAAGGGATAATTCACTGTAGGGGTCTGCAGTTCAGAGGAGAGATAAAGCTAGAGATATAAATCTGAGGGTCTTCCCATTGGGATATGAATCCCTGAGATCAAAGAATTCTAGATCAATCCAGTCATCTCCCTATAGCTTGCTCAATAACGGCGATATAAATAACTCCCGGTTCATATTGTAGGGTGACTTTTTTTACAGATGTGACTTCCACTGACATTTGGCCCAATCCCATATTACCCAAACACAGACCAGCTGATAGAAAGCACAAGGTCCAGGATCCAGATTGGAATTTCTACATTTTATAACATAGAGCATCTATAGCTTCTAATCAAGAACTTTCTACCCTCTGCTTGCCCTGCTCACAAGTTGCTCCTGCCGCCTTGCAAACATTTCCCTACACACTTGGAATTTTGCTACAAAAAATAAAATACTGGGTAAGAATGTTGGGGGTTGAAATAGTCACATCACCTGAGCTGAAGAAATCCATTCCCTCCATGTTAGGCCAACTGGTAAACAAGCAATCCTCCTGTCCAGACACTCAGCGTAGTGGTTTCCGCACAGAAACTAACCAACAGCATACACTGAAAAACAAAATTTAGAAACAAGGAAGTTGCACCAGATAAATCTGTCTTCCCTTTTGCAGTTCCTTGGCTACCTAAAACAAAATACTGATCAACTCTTGTCACCATTTCACCCCAACTTTGTTCCGCATTCCCCTTCCTTCCCTCAGAGCCCCTTTCCCCCGCTTCTCATGCAACCAAGACTTCAGATACCCCTTCACATAGACATAACCAAGAAGGCATTTAAAAGTGGCTCTCAACCCAAAGAGAGGATAAAGAACCCCAGAAGTCAGGCACTGGAAGCTGGTTATTTTAGTGAACTGATTTTACCCATAAGGAACCCAAAGCCCAGCAAGGTGAACTGACTTGCTCAAGTTTAGAACTGGTCAGTTTCTTAAAAGAGGCTCATAGGGGAAGGGAGGGAAAAATAAAGACAAAATTAGCAAGGGAGACAAACCCTAAGAGACTGTTAATCATAGCAAACAAACTGAGGGTTGCTGGAGGGGAGGTCGGTGGGGGGATGGGGTAACTGGGTGATGGACATTAAGGAGGACACTTGATGTAATGAGCACTGGGTGTTATATAAGACTGATGGATCACTGAATTCTACCTCTGAAACTGTTAGGGTCCGTAGTCAAAGGAACGAGGCTGATACAAAAGCGAAGGTCAAGCAAAGCTTTATTTCACGGCAAGCATTGAGAATCATACTGACCGTGTCAGGGTCACCTCTGTGGAGAGAACGACCCTGCCTAATTTCTCAGGCTAGCTTTTATAAGGCAAATCCATGAGCCAAAAGCTGACTGGAGTCACTTAGCTGCCTAGAGTTAATTTGCATCTCCATTGTTCAAGATCCAAGATGTTAAGGGCATTTGGGTGCTCCCACCAGGTCCTATGTACTGGGAACTGGCCACCCATTCTTAATTTGCATCTCCATTACTCTTGAAACTGAGAGGTTAAGGGCATTTTGGTGCTCCCACCTGGTCCTAAGTGTTGGTAATTTACATCCCCATTGTTCTCTGGCTAAGTAGGTCCTTACAAAACTAATAATACACTAAATGTTAATTAAGTCAAAGAAAAAGAATTGGTCGGTTTCTGCCTTCTCTTAACTTTTTTGTTACAGAAAATTTCAAATGTATACAAAAGTAGACAGAATAGTATAATGAGGGACATCTGGGTGGCTCAGCTGGTTAAGCATTTGCCTTCAGCTCATGATCAGGTCAGGTCCTGGGATGGAGTCCCACATCTGGCTCCTTGCTCAGTGGGAAGCCTGCTTCTCCCTCTGCCCCTCCCCCACTCCTACTCTCCCTCTCTCTTCTTTGACAAAAAAAAAAAAAAGGAATAGTGTAATGAACTCATGGATACTCATCACTCAGCTATACTTATCAGCATTTTGCCAATGTTGCTTTATCTATCCCCTTTTCTATTTGTACTGGATTGTTTCAAAGCAAATCCAAGATACATCATTTTTCTTGTGCACTTTAGCATGCTTCTTGAACTCATTTAGAAGTATTAAAAAAAAAAAACCTGGGCACCTGGGCAGCTCAGGTGGTTGAGCGACTGACTCTTGACTTCCGGTCAGGTCATGATCTCAGGGTCGTGGGATCAAGCCCCACATTGGGCTCTGCCCTTAGTGCAGAGTCTCATTGAGATTCTCTCTCCCTGTCCCTCTGCCCCTCCCCGGGCTTGTGCTCTTTCTCTGTCTCTCTCTCTCAAATAAATAAATGAATAAATAAATACATAAATAAATAAACAAAATCGGAGTGCCTGGGTGGCTCAGAGGGTTAAGCCTCTGCCTTCGGCTCAGGTCATCATCTCAGGGTCCTGGGATCAAGCCCCACATCGGGCTCTCTGCTCAGCAGGGAGCCTGCTTCCCCCTCTTTCTCTGCCTGCCTTTCTGCCTATTTGTGATCTCTCTGTCAAATAAATAAAATATTTAAAAATAAATAAATAAACAAAATCTTTAAATTTTTTTTAAAAACCCCATGCCATTAAACCTTAAATAAAATTAATGATGATTTCTTTACTGTCATCTAATACCTGTTTATATTCATTTCCCTGTTCGTCTCAAAGTTGTCTTAAAAGTTGGGTTGTTTGAATCAGGATTGGAAGGGTCCACACATTGCATTTGTATGTCTCTTAAGTCCCTTTTGGTCTACAGCAGTCTTATCTTTCTTTTGGCTTTAATGCCACTGATTTCTCAGAGAGAGTGGAGCATTTTAGAATGTTTCATGTTCTGGGCTTAATTTTCTTTATTTCTTGGGATGTCCTCCACGTCCCGTGGTGCTCTCTGTTCCCTGTATTTCCTATGGACTGGAAGTCAGGTGAAGAGACTGGCTCAGATTCTGATTCAGCTTTGGAGGCAAGAAGAATCGAGAGGAGGCAAGTTGAGAATTTGCTGTGGCTACCCATTGGGGGTCAGATATTAGCTTCCGGCTACATCTGGTGGTGCTAAGACCCCTTGGCAGGTGCAGGTGGTGCTGGCCTGATCCCTCCACGACAAAGCTCCCCATCAACTTTCTCCCTGTGATTCCAGCACCTCACAATCACTGTCTGTATTCATTGTTTCATGGTGCTTGAGGTTGATGAGTTTCCTGATTCTATCATTCTTTTGCTTCTCTTAGCTGGAATTCTTCTCTAAAGGAAGACTTCCTTAGCAACCTCTAGGTTTTCCTGAAATACAGCAGATCCAGTAAAGGTAGGATACATGCTTAATTCTGTCCATTTATTTATCAATTGTCAGAGAACTAGCTTGTGCCCTTGAAACTTCTAATGGTGACAAATGCAGGATTTTCTGTTGTTTCATTTTGTTCTCCTAACATGATGTTTCTGTCCATTGGGGATCTTATGAATTTTGGTGCTAGAATGGCTCAGTCTTAGGCAAGTCAAAGTCCCTTCAGATTGGCTCGTGTGTTCCTTTGACTTCATTCCATTGGCCTTGACACCTTCTTGCTTTTGATTTAGCGAGATACCCATACATGTCTCCTCCTTCACCTGTCCAAGACCTGTTAACATCTATTTTCTGCTGGTCTACAGAGAGGACATTCCACTGCTTTTCTTGATACTTATATTCCTTTGGACTGGTCTGGGTCTCTCCTCTGACTAACAGTCATGGTCATTAAATACTGGTCTTAGGCACCTCTATGCTTGGCAAGATGCCTTGAGAGTTAGACTCTGTGAATTTGTAGGGCTCATTTCTTTTTAGCTCTTGGAAGCCCTTTGTATGCCCTGATCTCATGCTTTCCTTCACTTTTTGTTTTAACATGGCTGCTTCATAAACCACATAGGCAGAAAGAGAGAGGAAGGGGAAGAAATCAGAACATTCTGGAGGTTCAGGTCAGCCCTTGCAAGAATCCAGTTTCAGAGCGCCTGGGTGGCTCAGTTGGTTAAGCAACTGCCTTCGGCTCAGGTCATGATTCCGGAGATGGCGGATCGAGTCCCACATGGGGCTCCTTGCTCGGCGGGAAGCCTGCTTCTCCCTCTCTCACTCCCCCTGCTTGTGTTCCCTCTATGGCTGTTTTTCTGTCTGTCAAATAAATAAATAAAATATTAAAAAAAAAAAAAAGAATCCAGTTTCAATCCAGGCATTCCTTTAACCCCTCCTCTCCAAACACCAGCGCCCTTGGCCCAGGGTGGATAAGCTCAGTTGAGGCAGGTTCTGGAATGGGCATTTTGACATCCAGCATCCAAAGAACAGCTTTATACCTACTGCTGTCCACTCTGACTCTTCCTCCATTTCTGAGGATCAGAGATAAGTGACAGAGAGCAGAGGTAGGAGCATCAGGAGAAGGAGGGGCTGAAGCTCAGGGATGTGGGAGAATTATGGAGGATGAGGAAGAGAGGGGAGGCCGTGGAGGGCAGACTGAGGCCTGAAGGTGGAGTAAAATTACCTGGTGTCCACATACTGGCTAAAAGTCCAGTTGAACAAGCTGGAAGTCCAATGCTTTGTTTATTTAGCATGATGAAGAGATTGTAAAATAATTTTGTCCTGAGATTGCTCAGGATGATGATTATATCCTTTGTCATTTGCATACAAAATATTCATACCTCTTAATGGGATCAGACCATCACCTGCCCTGTTCAGTGCAACCAAGGGGGGGCCCATGACCAGCTCCCTGGGGAGGGATGGTGGGCTCAGCATGAAAGGATGGGTAGAGCTCAGAGTTAGGCACAGAGTGTGCAGTGATGGCCCGTGACCCCCCAGAAGCCAGGACTGGGCCCTTGCAATGGTGAGTCAGCGTGGGGTGGGTCACCAGTGAGGCCTGCAGTGGGGGTGCGTGTGTCGCCATCAGAGCATCTACAGAGCGTCTGGCTCCAGACTAAGTTCCTTTCTCACTCCCTCCCACTGCCTTCCAGTAGCCCTCACCCAACTTTGGAGGGAAGCCCAGAACTTGTTGTGACACCATGGGTGAAACTGGCTAGATGATGGGCTCAGAACAAACCAATGAGTGTTTGCAACAAACACTCATTAAATTTTAATATTAGCTTTAAAAGTCATCTCACTGATGAAGGTCCTTGGTGGCCATCCCATCTCACGATGAGCAAGGGGGCCATCACCACCCCTAATGCAGCTCAACTTTAAACTTATCTGATAGTGAAGGCTTCTTAAAATACAGATGAAATGTAGGGGGCGCCTGAGTGGCTCAGTTGGTTAAGAGTAGGCCTTTGGCTCAGGGCCTGATCTCAGGGTCCTGGGATCGAGTCCCGCATCAGGCTTCCTGCTCAGCAGACAGCCTGCTTCTCTGTCTCTCTTTGCTGCTCCCCTTGCTTGTGCTCTCTCTCTCTCTGTCAAATAAATAAATAAGTAAAACCTTTAAAAAATGTATAGATGAAATGTGTTTACTCTGTGACGCCTGTCACATCGTAGGAAGTCAATAAAGGTTTGTAGAATAACTGGATGAGCGAATAAGCAATGTCTTCTCTTGGTAGAAGCAGTGACTGGCAACATCCTCCTGATGCCAGGACAGTGTCCCTGGACCCTTCTCCCTATCTCTGCTTCTGTGTTGTAGGAAAGCCCGAACAGTACTGCTTCTCACACACACACGGCTTCCAAGTGCCTGCAACCTGGTCTCAGGAGTTCGGACAAAAGAGACACAGAAAAATGGGCTTTCCCTTCTTCCCTTGTTGCCCTCCCTTCACACCCTGGGGTGACATCACCGTTCTAATGGAGATCTGTCCTGATGCCAAGAGCTATCCTCCCTGCTCCCAGGAGGGGAAGCCTCTCCTGCCAGGTTCCAGAGCCCCGAGCGGCTTAGAGGGTCCCTGGCTGACTCTGAGCCTCTCTCAGAGAAGAAGGCAGCAGGGGCAGCATCACCTAGCTCCCCTCTTCTTGCTCTTCACTTCTCCCAGCGTGGTGCCCCCCCACCCCCCAGTCTGCTCCCCGAGGGCACATCTTCCCCCCAGTCCAAGTTGGTGTCCTCAGCTGGCCCTTGTGAGACGCTGTCTCCCAGAAGCAAAAAAGACCACCTGCTAAGCAGCATTTTTAAATGATGCCGAAAAGGCCACAAGACGTTGAATTTTTCCCAAGACGGACATTTCAGTGGGGAAAAACACAGCTCAAGCAACATACCTCACGGGAACACACACACACACACACACACACACACACACACAAGTTTCTCTCATGGATTCTTGTGGCCTTTATTTATTTATTTATTTTTAGATTTTTGATTATCTACCTTCTAAAATTCCTTTAGGAAACAAAGTTGCAAATTGAAAGATACCTATAGGCAGAGAAGTGAGATTGTACCGCCTAGCGGACCACCCATCCATCCCAGCATATGAGCTTGGAGGTGTTTCCCGGACAGTCCGGGAAGAAGCCCTTGATGCAAGGCTGATCCAAGTTCCAGCGGATCCACTCTAGACACTCGGCGACACGGGGGACCTGGTATGATCCGGTCTCCAGGGCACAGACCTGAAGTGCTATACTTCGGTCATTTTTAAGTAGTTGCCTATGCATCTGTTAGGACTAAATGACATATCCTTTCAAAATTCACCTTTGGAAGCCCAAACCCCCAGTGTGATGGTGTTTGCAGATGCGCCCGGGAGATAGGTTTAGATTAACTCATGAGGGTGGGCCCCTTATGGTGGGATCAGTACGTTTATGAGAAAAGGAAGAAATAAAGAGTGCTCTCTTTCAGAGCGCACACACTGAGGCGAGGGCCGTCTGAGGACACAACCAGGCAGGTGAAGAGCAGCCCACGCTGACCCTTTGATCTTGGACTTCCAGTCTCTAGAACTGCGAGACATCCATTCCTGCTGTTTGAACCACCTCCCAGCACATACTGTGTTGCCACAGCAGCCCGAGCAGAGGAAGACAAAGAACACACAAATCCATAGTACAAATCCGTGCACCAAGTGCCATGGGTGGGGTAATGAAGCCCGGGAAGTTCTGGATAAGCGCCCCCCTCCCGCCCCCATCTGCAGGCGGCTCTGGGTCCTGAAGATGCAGGGGAGGTGCCCAGAACCAGGGTGTAGATCCAGGGTGGAAGGGGGAGGAGCTTGTGTGTGTCCTTCTCCTTACCAGCTGCATTGCCAGCGGCACATGCGCAGAGCAGCGACAAGGAGGTTGATTTAGCTTAAGGGGACTGGTCTGGGTCAAATAGGGAGGAGAGTAATTCAACCCCCTTCGACCCCCCCCCCAGCCCTTTTCCCAGGGAATGCTGGCCCCAGGTATGCCCCAGCAACGATGTTCTCTCCGGCAGGACATCCCCCAGAATCCCCGTGAGCAGATAAAACAATGATCGCTAACGACCAGGCAGGCACCCATCTCATACTGGGCTAGGTGCTACACACGGATCTCAAGCCCACGCCCTCCTCTGCCTGCTGGGGACTACTACCCCCTACACCTCCAATGGTACCCCACAGGGAAACTGAGACTCGACACCGGGAGCCAGGGCATTGAGTCCAGCCCACACTTGACTGATTTCACCATGGGGCGCATTAAAGGCTCCACAGAGGGACCCAGCCTCTGGCTTCCTTATTTCTTAATGTCTCCCAAACTTAAAAATAATTGCGAGATGTGCAAACATTTGGGGGGCTCTTCTTGAGCCAAAGGCCTCATCACTCAAACCTACTCAGTATGTTGATAGAGTTGTTGGGTCAAGACTCCACTTTTGAGACAACCATGAAAGGCCGTCAGAGGGAAGATGGTTCCCACCCTACTCAGCTGGCCCCTCCCTGAAATGGGTAAGTGAATCCTTGCTGATTGCCCAAGACAAGAGAGGGTTGAGTCAAGGGACACAAATCCTGTACTTCCAGCAGAGCCCCTAAAATATGCCTGGAGCCTGGACTCTCTCTCCATCTCCCACCTCCTCCCAGCACCAAGCCTGTCAGACCTTCTTAAGCTTCCTCCCCAGACCTTAGCCCTTCCCTCTTAGAATAGCCTTGCTGAAAGTCAGTGGAGACAGACCCCCCATTCCACCTGGAATAGAGACACTTGACACAAGGAACTGCGTTGCTGAAGACTGCTTATGAGTTTGGAAACCTGGGGTGCCGTTGACCCATTGGGCACTGGGTCCAAGGTAGTGGAGAGTCCCAGGCTAGCCCACCTGGGGTTCAGATGAACAAACTGGACCACGGTACATGTACCGTCAACCTGAATTTCTTAATACGGGACAAGAAGGAGAGAGGAGACAAGACCAAAGGCTTGTGTCTTTCCTGGTGCAGGGTCAAACCAGGCAGAATGCTGTTGATTAATCGAAAAGAAACTCTTTTCTCTTTGACAGGCTTCCATACCCTCCTCTACATCCTTTATCTGGTTCCCTGGACTCTTGTTCCCCACACCGTCTTGCACACCTGCATTCTGGAAGGCAGGGAAAGGCCCAAATATCCTGTGCCTCAAAGCACTCTGCCTGCCCTCCTCGCTGATGAGAACACTCCCCAGCACCTGCAACGGGAAACTGGTCCACACGGCGCCGCAGGACTGACTGGATGCAAGTCCTCTGATAGCTGTATTTCCAAGAAAAAGACTACACAGAGAAATGGTTTTTTAAGTTAACTATGTTTCTGTATTCCTGATTCCTTTATCCCTTTATTATTTATTCCTTGATTACTGATTTCTGGACTACTGAGTCCCGAGAGTTTCTGATACGCTGTTGGCCAGAGTTTCTGCAGGTGGAGGGTAGGACTGGCTCCCTAAGCTTGCACCAGCAGAGCCTCCAACATCCTAACTTTGGCTCCTGAATGCCCGCGAACACGCTATGGAAACCTTGTCCTGAAGTTTTTGTTTTTGAAATAGGCCTATGACTCTGATAAACTGCTAAGTGTTGGCATTTCTGACTAATAAAATGCGGAGGAACTTTCCTGGGGTGTGTGTGTGTGTGTGTGTGTGTGTGTGTGTGTGTGTGTGTGTGTCAGGGACACTGTGGCGGGCAGATCTCCATGGTAATGACTGATCTCTTCCTGGCCAGCCTGCTCAGTTCCAGACCGATATACCCAGTGGCCAACAGGACTGTCCCTTAGGGGTTCCCAGGCCCTGCAGACCAGCCACACCCACAGGGGAAGTCACTACATGCCGTCCTGGCAGCAAATGGCATGGCGTCCAGCCAGCTGCCCCAACCAGAAACCTTGGAGTCGAGGGCTTCCTGTCTACCCCACGTCCTTCCTGCCATGCTGGAGTCAAGCTCAAGGGCTGCGTGACCTCCTCCGGACGGACCAGCAGTCTCATCCTCTGGGCAATGGCAGTAATAACAGTACCTGCCTTTCTGGGTGGTTATGAAGAATAAAAACTAACAAACACGAAGCAATGATTTCCTCTCTCCTCAACTCAATAGCCACCCATCTGGTAATGTTTCTTTTGCGTGTCCATCACCATTTCCAGGGCACCGATTGGGGCTCAAGCCACGGAGAGAGTAGATAGTTCTAGGGCACTCAAAGGGTCGATGGTCTAATGAAAAGTAACAGAGGTAAGTGTCCTAGGTGAGGCAGATGTACATGGAGGAACCATGGGATGGACCTACAAGGGAGGAAGCAAGGGGCCGATTCAATCCAGGGGGACTAGGAAGGAGTTCATGGAGGAGAGGTGGGGACCTGAGGGATCACAGTGGTCAAGCCTACCCACCGTGGTGTGCACCTTCCCCATTAGACAAGGGGGGCCCTCTCCTGACCTGCCAGCCCTGGGCCACTCTCCTGCCTCTGCTGTCCCCGGCTCGCCTTTCTGACCTACTCCATGTCCAACTGTTAGAGCAAATCTATTGTCTGCAGTCCACATCTGCTCGTGGACATCTCTGTTGACTTACGGGGCCTTGCTTGTATGTTAGGTGACTTTTTATTGTGGACTAATTTGCCTTACCTTCATTTAAAGGACTTCTCAGAGGCCGGATGAGTGGGTCCTTCTGTACCCGCACGTGGCCTTGGAAAGCCAGTGTCTAGTTTCCTGGAATAGTGAACTCTTTAGGATAGCTGTGGCCTCAATTTTGGTTTTGCGTTTTGTGGATTTTTCTTGCTTTCTCAAGCGTTTGCCTATTATTTTACATAAGTATTTGTTTTGTGGTGAGAAGCTGTTACAGTATATCTAATCTGCACACTGCTGGAATTGGATGTATCCCTCTGAGAAATCAATCAATCAATCAATCAGTCAACCAAACCAAACCTTGATCTTGGACTTGCAGCCTCCAGAACAGAAGAATTACATCTCTGTTGTTTCAGGCCCCTGGTCTGTGCGGCTTTGCTGGGACAGCACCAGCGAACGAATACAGCACGCATCTGTCAACTTCAACAGTGAGGAACAGTCGGCCGATCTTGTCTCTTATCACCGCGATCCCAAATCCATATTTTATTCTTGTCCAGATGATTAGTTTAAAGCACATGCACAGCAGGATATCATTTTACCTATCATGACATCATTATCTATTTCTAACAGGCAAAGACTGTTTAGACACAGCCCTAGTATTCATGTGGCTTTTTTTTCCATTCCTAGGAATTGGTCCTTAGGTACACTTGCGTGTGTGGTCCGCTGGGCCTCTGGGGAGGGAATGGCTTCTGAGTGGCAGCCTCTCGATGAGGTCCCCCCATCACGGGCCGCCTTCTACAGATCAGGCTTCTGCAGCCCCCAGCGGCCGCACTGTCCCCTCAGCCGCCAAGGCCTCCGGACTAAAGATGGGCAAACTGCCCCAACCCCATTTCTATGCAGCAATGGCTCTCCAGTGTTCCACAATCTCCCTACTTCTCTGCGGGCTTGTTCAGTAACAACCCCGTGAGGGGCGGGGGGGGGGGGCACAAAGATTATGGCATCTCACCTGCTCCTACTCCAGCTCCCTTTTCCCCCTTCTTCCCCTCTGCTTTCTCTCCCCCTTGCCTTAGATGATTTGTGAGGCCAAGAAAAATACCTAGCTTTATAATTGCAAACTCTTTTCCTATTACCAATTTGGCACACGAGTTTTCTGTGGTATGTGAATATTGCTTTCCCCCTCAAAAAAAAAGTCAGAAAAAAAGAAAATTCAGATAAAATACAAACTTGAGAATTCACTCTAATTTCTTGTTCTATAGAAAAATTCTATATATTAAACCTACTTCCTTACTTCTAGCCAATTAATACATGCTTACTTCTTTCGGCCCGGAGTGATTTATTGTTTTTTATTATTATGTATTATTATTCTGTGTGGGTGAACCTAGTTTGCCGAATAAATTTTCAAGGCTGCGGGAAGGGACATTTATGGCACCAGGCATCTCTGACATCAGACCAGACCGCTTTATTCCAAGGCTGAGGTTCAGAGCAGTCCACACTCGGCTCACAACCCAGAGCGTGTCCTGAGCAGGGGCTGGCTTAGGCCCACAGCTTATCCTCAGCCCGGCACGGGCTCTGATGTGCCACCCCGCAGGGCAGATGTTTCCGGGGCTCTGGGGAAACACAGTCAGCTCTTCCCTTCCCTGCGGAAGACAATGTTAGTTGCTAAGCTGGACAGAACCCCCCTCTCTGGAATCGGCTTCCGAACAGACAGCCGAGGGCAGCCGGCTATGTGGGGGGTGGCGACGGCATTGCCACTCTGGGCGGTGTGCAGTGGCCACTGTCTCCAGCAGCAAAGGCAGCAGAGAGCATCTCACTCGGCTCAGAGATCTGGGTCCCTCCAGAAGCAGGTTTGACTCAGAGACAGTTGACCAGCTACCATAACATTTGCCATTAATTCAATGGCTCAGGAGGAGGTCAAGGAATGAGACAGGAGATGGACATTTCCCTCCTTATTTTAGAATTACTAGTGTTTTGTAACTGACATCAGCAAAGACTGAAAAAGGAGTCCCAGGGTGGGAATTTTTGTCCTTTTCTGTTCCTTCACCATTTTTGAGAAGAGGACTCCGTGAACAGTGTGGCATTGACTCCGAAGAAAAATAAGTGACTTTAGTTACTGTTCATTTTTTCAGACAGTATCTGCTCATGGAGCTGGCCACATGCCTTGTAAAATTCATGTGTGCACATTTATAGTCATTTTCATTTTTTAGGTCCCCAAAGATTGTATTTTTAATTAATTCATTTCATTTGATTAACTCGTGCATGGTTTATCTTTTGACCTCCGTGTAGCATTATATATCATTATATATATTTTCCCGTGCAGTGCTCCCCGGGTAGTGCTGAAAACCCTGATTCTCTTGGCTCTCTTCTGCCTCCATCCCAGAAGGGAAGCAGAGCGGGGTCTCGTCATTGCCCAGTGGGGGTGGACGACAGGTTCCTCACTAGGGCCTTCTCCGATACCACCCTGGTAGGGGGATGGGATGCCAGTTTCAGCCTGGCAGGGGTGAAAGCTCAGCTCTCCACTCGGGTCTTTACTGGCTGGAGGGTGGGGGTAGGATGCGACTGCAGGCTTTCCCATGGCATTTGATCGGAACAGAGCAGTTACTGCCCGAAAGATTTGTCTTGCTAGCCTGCCTTTTTTTTCTGGTTCTTGGTTTGTAGTATAGGCTTTGTTATTGTTTTGGCTTGTTGTTTTCTTCTTTCTTCTATACTTGTGGTGTTTCCCGGTTGCCAGCTTCTCCAGTATTATCTGGGATAGATGAGGCAAAAAGAAAACCCGAGGACCTCACCACCATGGAGTTCCGAGTCCAGAGGTCCCTAAACAATCTTCTCTCTGCATTTGGGTCTTATGTTCTACACAGAATGTTCAGGATTTTTAGTTGTAGAAGCAGCAAGAATATGGGAAGTCTGTCTATTCCATCTTTCTGGAAGGAGTCCCGTTTTTCATTATATATTAAGTAAAAAAAAAAAAGAAAAAAGACCCACAATTTGACTACAAATAAAATGTACTATTCCCATAGAAAAAGGACTAGAAATATATAGGATACCGAATTATAATAATGGTAATATTCAGGTAGTAGACTTGTGGATAATGTGTTTTTTGTTTACATCTGTTTTCCATTTTTAAATAATAAATTGCATTGGAAATAAAAAAAAAATTTTTTTTCCTACAAGTCAGTTTCTACTAGTGTCTTTCCTTCATGTGAGACGACCAGGTTACGGTCATTTTTGCTATGTGAGTATGGGTTCCAAACACCTGAAGCCCAAGAGTGTTTGGATCCTTATTTTAATATGCTTTTTAAAACTCCCAAGCAAGCTGACGCTTTGCAGAATCACATCCTGGTCCCTACTTCCCAGGAATCGGTCCTCTGGGTTCTCTTGTGCCCGAGGGAACCAATGAAGCCAGAGGGGAGAGCAGCTGGTACCTTGGGCAAAGGCCGTCTGTGACCGCTGCCACTAACCACCACCAGCAAGCCAGTTGGCCGGCCCAGACGAGCATGAGCAATGCCACCGCCTGTATGCACATGATGGACACTCTCAAGAATCAAAGTATGTACTTTGCCACCTTATAGCCACACTGTGACCTGGAATCTAAGTCTTTCTTGGGAGCTCTGGCTTATCTTCCAAACATCACTAGCTTTATTTAGATGGAACTAGGGTACAAAGAATAATTTTTTTTTAAGTCAAGCATTTCAGTCAATACACTGAATATCTATCACTGCCCCCAATTTCCCCAAGCCTTTGTATAACCCATTCCTCCCTCTCCACTTCAGCCCCATTCCTCTGCAATCACTGATTTGCTGTGTTTTCATATTCTAGAATTTTATGTTAAGTGGATTTATATGCTATGAAGTTTTGTCTTGCTTATTTTTAATTTTATTTGAGAGGCAGAGCACAAGCAGGCAGAGGGAGAGGCACAAGTAGACTCCCCTGCTGAGCAGGGAGCCCAACATGGGGTTCAATCCCAGGACCCTGGGATCATGACCTGAGCTGAAGGCGGATGCTTAACTGACTGAGCCACCCAGGTGCCCCTGTCTTGCTTTTCATACTCAGTAAAATTATTTTTGAGATTCATCTACAATGTTGTATTAATAGTTTGTTCTTTTGTATTGATGGAAAGTGTTCTATCATATGGATATACCACAATCTTTTTTGTTTTGGACATACCACAATTTTTATATCCATTTGCTCATTAATGGACACACAGGTTGTTTCCAGTTTGGGCCTCTCACAGATACGCTGTGAGATACATCAAAGGCTTTATGTGGAAACAGGCTTTCACTTCTTGTGATAAACAACTAGGAGGGAATTGCTGGCTGTATGGCAAGTGTATATTAAACAAACCATGAAAACGGCTCAAATATAAGGAAAATCCAGTCACTGTTCGTTCTCGTTTTATAGGGCATACGAGATTTTAATGTTTCAGCCCCAAGAAGCCCACTAATCAACAAAGTGCCACCTGTTCATGTTTAGTGACTTAAAATAGGAAATGCTTCCTTACTGACAATATAAACCCTGTTCCAATTCTTTTCTTCTTGGTTGTCTTTGGCAGAAAGCCACCATTTACTGTTCTCATCTGCAGAATATTAGTACATTTTCTCAGAAACTTAATATATTCAGCTCAGTTCATTTCCTATGGATAGTAACTGACATTAGTACAAAATGATTTCACCTGTTAGAATAGATATTCAAATATTATTATATTGTTGGGCCCCTGGCCATTTGAGAAATTTTTAAGACACTGTTATCACCTCTAATTGATGTTAGGCTGATTCTTGGTTCTCAGAAATTAAAGTATCTGAGTCTCCCTGCTACCAAACAGGAATTTCATTCTCCTTGTATGCTATGAACAAGGCGGCCAGATCTGTAACCAGAGGCCCAGGCTCCAGTCCTTGAGGACATGTGGGACCTTGGTCTCTCCAATTCACAACTCAGAACTGAGTTTCTGACAGCTCCTTAAGAACCAGAACCAGTCAGAGAAAAAATTGGCTTCAGAAGTTTTTTTTGAGGCAAAAGTAGAGTCAAATCTTTTGGGGGAGCAGCTGGCTTCTTCACCTTTGCTGTTGGGTAATGAAATAAATTTCCTGCGTGAGTACGGGCTCTGCTCACTCAATGGATGAAACAGTGTGAACATAACGCCACGCTGGGCACTCACAGGACAGAAGGCAGTGTGGGTATACCAGGCCCGGCGATAAGCCTCTCTGACATGCCATCAAAGCAGTGTCAGGATGTTCCTTATATCCTGGACTCAGACATACAAGTGACAAGGCAAGCAACTGTCAAGTGAACAGCTGTTGGCTGCTCTGGGAACTCAGGGCTGGGGGGCGGGGGGGGGGGGTACTGCGCTGTAGGCTAGGGTATTCAGAAAAGGCTTCCGGCCTTGGTCTTGCAGGAAGGAAGCAGCAAAATAATTTGAAAAACAAAAGACAGTATAAGTGCCTACTGAGACACTGAGCAGAGAGGTGTGACAGGAGAAGAGGGCTGGGGTTCAGGAGGGCCAGAGACAAGGCTGGGAAGGTGACAGGGGAAGCAGAGCACCAGTGAGGATAGACAGAAGTCACTATAGCCATATTTTTCACCAGACAGCAGCAGCACAGGCTAGGGTCCTGATCCACGAAGATACTTGCCTGGTTAACCGAGATATGGCCTACCCCATTTTTCATTTATCCCCACGCCAAGTACAAGAAGTGTCTAACCTGTGTGAAGAAAGCGCAAACTGCCATCCTGTAAAGCACAGTACGGAAGAACTTTATCTCAGCACTTACATACACATCTGGAAGGGTACGTGGTCCACCAGTCAAGTTTTCCTGGGTGTTAAGCAACAAAATTTGCCCCTAATATTAGAAGAAAGGGATTTACTAGAGGGATGTAGGTGATCTCATAGAATCGATGGGAAGGCCTGAGCACAGATCCGAAGGAGCAAGCAGGAAGATCCTAGGGGCTTCATTGCAGGAACTAAAGTTGCTCTAGAAGGGAAACAGTGTAAGCACTTATCCTATCCTTTGGTTCATCTGATTAATATACAGTGATCCAGGGGGTCCAGGGTCCAGTTGGCATGGTTCTGCTCAAGTGCCTAGTCCCTGGCTGGGGGAAACGAGGACGCTTCATTTTACAGGTCCCCAAGGATTGTACCTGACAGGGCAGAGAAAATACCCCTCACCTTTGCCAAAATACTGCTCCCCAAAGTAGGAGTTGGGCACTGGGCAGCTAGACGACCATAAACCTCCACTGCACACGGCACGCGGTAAACTCTGGTACCTCTGGGGAGGAGGTGGGAATTTTTAAGACTGCGTGACACTTTGGCGAGTTTGTGCCAAAACAAAATACCAACAACTCTGCTCCAAATACACAGGAAAAATGGGCAAACCACAGAAAGAGAAAACAAACAAAAATAAACAGCAAAACCTCCTTGGACCAGAAATCAAAGTGACGCTACCAAGTGGCTCTGGGATGGGGAACAAATGTTCCCACTCTTCTTTAGGTATTAATTACTGGGTACGATCACATTCCTGGATTTAGACTGAGATCCTGCTCTACTAAGGGAGGGAACCACCAGACCACCAGAAAGGATGGAAGAGGGAAATAAAAAACCCCATGAGCTTACACACCAAAACTCCAAAACACACTAAGAAACTCAGTGCTAAGAAAGCAAGCCAACAAAATCAAGACAAGAATTCATTCCAGAAAAGCCTGAAAAGTATAGGATAAAATGAAATAGTATGAGAATGTTTAAAGAGAAAAATGGATGTTACACTTCCTTTAAAAAAAACCCTACAAAGTATTCAATATTTAAAATTCAATAAAAAGAGTAAACTAGATACAATAAAAGTAAACACATGAATTGGAAGACAACACTGAGAAATCAACATGTCCTCCTCACCATTCCCCGGCCTGCCCCGCCACAGGTCTGATGGGCATCTCAAATGTTAGCCAAGGAGACCTACCTTCAAATCACATCTCAATCAGGAGAACCAAAACAGATCAAAGCAGAGCCATTTTGGCTTAAGTGGAAGTGGAAGGACTTATCTGTCATTAAATGACCTAATATCAGGCTTAGTGACTTTCCTTCTGTTGCTCTCTTGGGCAGCTGCTATACAAGCTTGCCATTTTTTAAAAAGATTTTATTTATTTAACAGAGAGAGAGAGAGAGAGAGCACACAAGTGTGTGTGTGGGGAATGGCAGGCAGAGGGAGAAGCAGTCTCCCCACTGAGCAAGGAGCCCAATGTAGGGCTCGATCCCAGGACTCTGGGATCATGACCTGAGCTAAAGACAGTCACTTAATTGACTGAGACATCCAGGTGACCCCAATCTTGCATTTTTTTTAAAACATATAATACCTCAACTAAATAAGCATGCTGAAGACAGAAGCTGCTTTATTCTAACCAAGCCCTTGACAAATATTTGGTCATGGTTATGCCTTTAATGAATTATATGGGAATTCAGTTCAACCAGAGTAGCTAAAAACTAAAAAGTAAGGTTCATACTTTACATGGTGCATACTTCCATTATTATAGAAACAACTGCTCCTTATACAGATTTTTCTTTTCTCAAAAAGTAGTTCTTGTTCCCCCTTCTACTAAAACAGTATTTTCCCAAGGTCAACTTTATATTCTGTTGTTATAGAACCAGATCTGTTTTTATTATTGAGACAGATTCAACTCAAGGAACAAGAAAAGGTGCAAAACAAATCTAAATTAGGTAGAATTTTGTACACTAAATTTAAGAGCAGTAATTAATTAAATAGTAAATACATTATTCAATGCTACTGAAGACTAGTTTTAAGAAAAAATATCTTTGGCAATTTAATCAAAGATAACTCCCTGCTTCATGTCAGAAAAATATTAAGAACAAAAAAGTGGTTGTTATCGCAGAAGATTTTACATATATATGATACCCAGTATTTAGTATGTGTGTATATGTATTACATGTTATATAATGTATACATACACACACTACAGCTGGACAGACAAGTCATTTTTTTTTTAAATCTAGGAAAACTGCTGGTTTTCCCCCCAAAATATAAATTTAATAAAAAAGCAGAGAATACAAATAGGCTTTAACTGAAGAAGAATCTGTGAGGGCAGGACAAACACACTTGAAAATATGCCAACAGTTTTATAGGAGTGTTTATCAAACCATCAACAAACCGAAGATACTAACATTATATGCACTGTTCCACATGACAGAAAAACCTGAAAGGCTAACTCAATTGACTTTGTAAGGCGATCCTAACAGTCTCTACAACTAGACATAAAGAGCAGAAGAAAACTAAGTCAATCTCATTTATGAATATAGGTAAATAAATCCTAAACGAATCAGCTAATCATTGTCAAAAGAACATTAATAGGTTTTATACCAATTATTGAATGGTAATTCAATATTACAAAATATATCTGCATCATTAACTTCATTAAAAGTAAAAGGTAAGTGAAAAACTGTGACTGTTTTCTAATTCCTCGAAAACTCACTGAATAAATTCCACACCTATCCCTGGGGGTGGAGTGGGGCCGGGTAAGGAGGAAAAGGTTCTTTAGCAAATCAAGAAGAAAAAGAAATTCTCTTAATAAGGGTCATCTCTTAGAAACCCCAGCAGCCATCATACTATTTCCCATTATAGTCAGTAAAGAAACAAGGATGCCTACAATTGTTACTAGTTACTGAAATAAGAAAAAAAAAGTCATTTTAAAAATTAGAAAAATGCACTTTCAGATATGATCAACTAGAAAATCCCAAATATTGAACCAAATATTTTGACTGAATTCAGCAGAGTAGCTACAGATAAGATCAATAAACAAAAATTAACTGCTTACTGAAGAAGATACATAAGGAAAATAGGAATTAAAAAAAACACTCAAGCAGTTCCTTTAAATGTAAGAATATCATGTTACTGGAAGATGTAAACATTCTGAAAAAAAAAATGGAAACACACACTATGTTCTGGATAGAGAGTTCCTATTTTTAAAACATTAATCCTTCCCACACATAAATCTAGAAAATCAATCCAACACTGTCCAAAATTCCAAGGGGACTTTTCCAGCACTTGGTAAGATGATTCTATGCTATTAAGCAAATACATGGAAGATTTTAATTGAAAAGAAACAGCCAACTGACTTATCACATACCATAATATAAAGTTCCATAATTTCTCTCTTATTGGTAACTTGTGATTAGTGTCAATATTCCTGAGTATCACTTAATGTGACATAGATCACTGGAGGAGGTAGGATAGGAACAGCTTTATAGGAAGAAGAGTTTTTTGGAGATACAATGTATGTGAGGTGCCCATTACACCACAAAGTAGAGATGAGGACAGGGAGCTAGATGTCTGAATCTGAGCTTATGGGAGAAATCTGGGCTGCAGAGAGACACACTTGAAACCATGGGGTGGACTTTTGCTAAACTTCTAAGTTTTCTTCCTGTGACATCATGTAGTTTAGCTTTGCACATATGCTAGTAAGTTTCAGAAGCTCACTTATCCCATCTATATTTGTTTTTGGTCCGAGCAGGTAAGATAGATGCCTGGACCAATTTAGTGGAGGATTAGACAAGCTCATCTGTGCTTCTTTTATTATTCCTGTACTAATATCACTTTCCTCATTATTTTAAAATACGTTTCTCTCATTTCCCTTTAAAATCCTTAAAAAAAAAAATTCCTCTCCATTAACAGGATGGTTCCTTCATTCTCTCAACACACCACAACTACTACCCTGGCCTCTGAGTCTACAAAGACTGTGCCCCAAAGTGGCTTCACAACTACCCTGATCTCTATCCACCCCATTCTGCAACGGCTCAAGAGCCTTGCTTCAGCCTATTAGCTCTTCCTCTTTTCTCCAACACACACTTGGATGGGCTTGATCATATGCTCTCTTGCATTTTAAACATTTCAAATCCATTTCTCAAACTACATAAACTCACAGATTATATCTGAATAAATTTCCACTCAGGAACAACAAAATAATGCAATGTTCTTCATTGTACATTTTGCTTCCTACCCCCGAAATATACAATCCAAACCTAAAATGCAAAGGAGTGAATTATCTCCAGATCTAAATGATCAGGACTCCACTGCCAACCTAGAGTACCAAACCAGTAAAAATGTGAAACAGAAAGCAGTCAGCTGTGAAGAGGAAGAGCCAAGACACAAAGGGCAGTGATGAGACGGCCCACCCATAGGTCACCAGGGCTCATGAGACGGCCCACCCACAGGTCACTCACGTCCTATTCAAGGCAGCACACCCTGCACTCCCAGACCTCCAGCTGCGGTCTATCAGCCCAGGAAGGGCCAGCCAGGCCTGGGGGAGAAATTGGATCTCACCTTCCACTGAGTCCCATAGCTGTGCTCATCCAGCATGGAGTAGAGAATTCATTTATGGTAACCCATCTGTGACCCCGAACACCTGGGGCAGAGTGAGCACTCCCCAAGTACACATGCGGACACACATGCACACGCACGCACACGAGCACACACACTCCAGGCAACAGAGCCAAGCAGGCCATACAAAACTGTATGCAGACTGTGAAACAATCTGAGTGAGGAAACTAGGATCTTTGCCACCGCCATTTATTTGTCTAGCTCATGCCTATGGAGACAACACGATAGCAGTGCTAGAAATGCAAAGAAGTCCCTGCCCTTAAGGGGCTTACAATCTTGGGGAAAAAGAACAGGCACATAAAAAGACTGTAAGAAAGCACATGCTAACAAATGCCACAAGAATTCAGAAGGCAGCATGGTTTAAGAACACGGGGTTAGGAATCACAAAACCCAGTTCCAGTCCCAACCTGCTCAGTCAGTTAACTTCCCTGGGTTTAGTACCAGTTGCAAACTGAAGTAGTGAGATTGAGAGGCTGTGAGCATTTGTTTGCATCATGATTCTGATAAAAAGCTGAGCCAAGTTTTATGGAGAAGGTGGCACCTGAGCTGGACACTGAAGGAAGACAGAGAAGGCATTTCGGCCAAGGAAAGCGGTCCTGAGGTAGGCATAAGCGTGGGATTTAGAGGGGCGCACAAGGGACGATGGGAGTGAGGTAATGGGTGGCTGTGGTAGCCCTTAGGCACTACCCGCACAGGAATGAACTGTGTTCCTCACATTTACATGCAGTCACTTACAGTACATAATTCCAGACAGTAGAAAACACCAGAGAACAATGGTGGCATTTTATCGAACATTGCACTCGATTTCCAGAAAATATAAAATGATTTTAACATTCTATTTCTACATTTAAAATTGACATCAACAAACTGTTCCAACTGTCAGAATGTAAACCAAAGTTTACATTCTTAGTAAACATAATTAAATCTCTTAATTCAAAAGGACATTTGATACAAATTATATTATCCCAACAATTCCAACATTTATTTTCTACCATGTTCCAAGCACTGTGGAAATAGAAAGAGTAAGACAAGTTCCCTGCCCTTGAAAGAGCCCGCAGCCTGGTAGGTGCGACAAATTATGCCTACCTAGATGTGCTAGGACGCATGGCATGATCAATCAAACCGCATACGGCTACAGAGTACGAGATGGAGTCGCACCCTTCTGCAGAAGTTTCAGCAAGAACTCAGGCTGATGGCTCAGGAGGAAGGAGTCTGGCAGGGAGAGCGCTGTGGGGAGGAGAGGGCTTCCAGGCAGAGGGCACATGGCTACAGACAAGGTATAGTGTAGGAGCATGGCGTGGCCAGGGCCCACCATGGATACGATGTGGCCGGAGCAGCGCACAGGGCAACAGTCAATGATACGGAAGCCTAGATTCAGTCCTAGAGCAATGGGGAGCTACTGCTATGCTTTAGCTGTCTAGTAGCCCTGGTTTGCAAGGTCAGGGACAGGAAAGAAGGGGAGCAGTGAGGTTCTGTCTGGGGCATAAGCAGTCCTTGTAAACTCTTCGCAGCAAATTACACTCTTCGGGAACTCCTCCCTCTCCCTATCACCTCTCCTTTCCTTTAATGACCTGTGAGTGTTCAACATGGAGCTGCACTGCCACTGGATGGAAAGGCATGGGGAGAAGAACAAACGAAGACCAGAAATGCACACCTATGGCTAATCAAGTTACCATAAAGTAATGGTCACTATATTGTACAAAGGTCGATAGACAAAGAAAATAAATTCCTTTTTAGGAGTTTTCTAAAACTGCCTAACTCACAGCAAAGCGTTGGAAAATCTTATTCAGTGTGGGAAAGTATACAGAACCCTTGCAGAAGACTGCATTTCCTAAACTCTTTCCCATTAAATATCGGCGTTACAGCACAACACCACAGGAGTTCAAAGCCTGTCTTCAAACAATTAAGACTGAATTACAATTGCATTGTTTGGCTTAAAAAATAAAAAGAAACATGTAATTCCAAATCTTAGGTTCTCAGCTAGTACTGAAATGTGTCAATGCATGAACAAATTGCCTCGGGAAGAACATGGAGTAAAAGGCTGATGCAAATAAACCATCACTTTAGGGTAGGATTCCAATTGTTAAATTCCAATTTCTCATAATAATATTACAGAATCGATTCTATAAAAGTAATACCGTCTTGAAATTTTGTTTTATAAGGAAGAAAATAAATCTGTATATTTTATTTAACATTCTTAATGTACAGTTATGCCAAAACAATCCAAAACAATCTAATGAAAAGAAACCTTAGCATAACCCTAAAAACATGCATATACATTTAGAAGGATCGTCTACATTTCTAAATAAATTACACGCCTAATATACATTAACCAATAAAGAATACCAATATGAGAATTCAGGACATTTATTTTTCTGCATGGAGATTTAACTACTGTACAACATACACACACACACACACACACACACACACACAAACAAACCCACAAAGCAACGGTGTGTAATAGGTAGTAGGAGATACTTAAAATAAGCCTATTGAAAATGCCTAAAACAGGCTTCTTTTGGGGGGGGAACAAAATATTTTCAGTCCTTGACACCTTCTCACAGTCACCTAGCACCACAGATGCAAGGACTTATAGTAAACGTGTACAACCTCATGCTTAAAACCTAAAGCATGCACTCAATAGAATTTATACATTATGATCTACTCTATTAAGTATGTAGACATACTTCTAATATTTTACACATTAAATTACCCTGCAGCATTTTAACATTTATGCAAAACAACTTCTGAAAGACTTATGAAACAAGTGTTCAAGGATCACCTCCAGGCTGTTTATGCAGGCATCGGTTTGGTTAAGTGGGAGAATGGCAGCAGCCTCAAGGTTCATACTGAATGAAAACGTCTGTGCATGTCAATCCATGTAAAAAATACATATATACATAGATGGCACAAAGATCTGTGCAGTTGGAATCACCAGTGCAAATGCATGCATTTGAGGTACTTATTTTTTCCATGGTCAGGTATAATTATGCATAGTCATGTTCCTCAAGTGCTAAATGTTTCAGACCTGATCAAATGAAAGCTGTAAGAACTGTAAATATAAGATATTTATATAGTTAATTTCAAAGCACTATGCTTTTAATTAACATCTGTTTAACATTATAGGTTTATATATTTCATTTAATATGTTTGCCAACCAATGAATTTTCTCATTGGAAAGAGACTGACTGGTAATTATACCTGGCCAAGTGATTTAAATAGCATACTTGAAATTCTAGCAAGAATTGTAGTGAAAGAGTAAAATACTTCATTATTGCTTCATTGGACTAAGAAACCTAGAAGGCATAAATGATGCTCGATGATGAAAAGTGAATACCCACAACAGTGGTGCATGCCCCCAAATGGCCTCTACCCAATAAAAACTAAGCGCTCTCCAAGTTATCGATGCCATTGGCATCCACGTGGATATCAGGCTCCCCACCACACAAAGATGAGGGAACAAAGCGGCTAACAGTGGGACACAAACAGCTCTTAAGCTCTGGCAATTCTTGCTTCAGGCGTTCCAACTGCTCCACCTGGAATATATTTGGTTGTTCAGGCATCCAATCATATATCCTATGATGAAACAAACACAAAACACAGAAAAGAGTGTAATTTTTATGGTTTACTTCCGACCTGTCTGACTTAACCTTTTCAGGGCAATCTGACTACAGAATGCCTGGAACATCCATAGTACAACAGCCTCCCTCCCTTTTAAAAGATGTTAAGTATCCGTTCTGTTTAAAAATACTTCCTTTCCAACCTTCAAACAATATAGAATAGCAGCATATCCTGTTGTGCCCACAATGAAAAAGAACGGATTACAAAGCATCTCAATCAGGAAACAAAATAAACCCATAGTTTACTAGTGATTGATTCTTCAGGTATTTGCTCTCCAAGCCAAGCAATCGGCAATGCCGCATTTCACTGATGGGAAGCTATTAAGAGGCAGAGTTGGAATTCATGCCCAATGTGACTCTGAAGCACTGAAGATCTGCACGTGAGAACTGTCCTAAAGTTGTGCAGCCTAGGCCCAGGTACCCCTAGTTGAGAGGCCAGAAAAAGTCCCACATGACAATGGCAGCATGGCACTGCCCCTCGGCAGAGAGAGGATGGCCTTTTGGGCCAGGCAACTCATTTGAGGTGCTACAACAGAGGTCGTTGTGATACCATAGTAGGAAAAAATTTCTAAGAGAATGAGAGGCGACCTCTGGGTCAGACCAAAAACAGAAGCAACTATACTTTCTCTGTATATCCCGTTAAAAGGAAAATAAAGGGATTAAAAAAGAATCCATGCGTATGGGAAAAAAAAAACAGAGACACAGCAACAAAATTTTGGAAGCTGGAAAACAGATGCATAAGTAATAACAAAGTGTTTCAGTTAGCAGAACGGAAAAGGCCAAATCACAAGCCAGTACTGGAAAACACGAAAAGGTGGAGTTAAAGCAGCACCAGATTCCCCTAGAACTGGGGAAGCAGGGAGGGGGCAGCTAAAACAGGGAGGATGAGTGAAGGCTCTGAGCAGCATTAAGCATCTCCCTTCCTTCTAACTTCCTGCCACGGAGGCCGCGCGGTGCCCCACTACCCCACTTAGGTTGATTTTGAGAACTTAACAGGAAATCTCTTGGAATGGAGGACTAGAAGACCAGGTGAGGGCTTGGGCATTTTACAAAAGCCACCAGCACAAGGGGAATTAGAGACATCCACACATATAACACATGCAAAATTCAGAGACATGCCCTCCCTTCCCCAGCTCTCTTCCCTTACCTGAATCCCAAGAACCCTGGGAGCCAGATCTGGATCCTTTAGGTAGTTTATATAGATTCTTCTGTGAGGAATCTGGTCAGCCAAAAAGTAAAGTTCTAAATCTACTGACATCAGAACTATGACCAAATAGGCCACCCAGATCAACCCACAGTGAAATCCAAGTTAACAAGCCCCCATTCACACACTCAAGAGCATCCAACAAGCTTTTTAGATCCCAATTTTTTTATCATGAGAAGAGCCAAGGATTTCCAAACAACTGAGGAAAGCTTCTAACATGTAAGATAGTGAGTCAAAGAGAAGAAAATTCCAAAGACACACCAAAAAAGTCCTTGATACCTTTACAGAAATAGTTCACTGAATCAAAACAGGATGCTATACGTAGAAGAAAAAAGAGCACTCAGGGAAAAAAAAGACAGTTCTTAAAATTAAAGACAGAAAAAACTCAATAATGTTGGATGATAAGGTTGGCGAAATCTTTCTAAGTAGAGCAAAAAGACAAATACGGAAAATAGGAGAAAACGTAAGAATTAGAAGTCTGGTCCAAGGGTGAACAGTAGGTAAACTAAATGATTTCTATTAAGGGCAGGAAGGGGGGAACCCGGAAAAACTGAAGAGACAAAAAAAGGATAATTCACAAAATCTCTGCATCTTCAAGGAAACGTATCAACAGATTAAATGGGCTGCCGCGTGCCCAGCACAAGTGAGGGAACCAGACCCACACCAAGATCCATCTCTATGAAATTTCATAACACTGGTAACAGAAAGAAGACTCTGTAAGCTTCCAGACAGGAAACAGAGAAATCACATGTGCAAGAGCAAGATTCACACGGCTTCACACTCCTCAACAGTAACACTGAAACTCTGAATGTGATGGAGAAATGCTTTTAAGGTTCTAAAAGAAAATGATTTCTAACACAAAATTTTATGCCCAGCCACAATACTTCCAGGCATGCACGACCAAACATTTACTTCCATGTCCTCCTTTCTCAAGAAGATACTGAAGGATGTGTTCCATAAAAGTAACGGAAAGGAAAAAGATGTGGACTCCAGGAGATGGAAGCTCTGACCCAGGAACGGTCAGGGAGCAGTCCTCACTCAGGGCGACAGCAGTACCCAAAGAAGTCGCTGAGTCTCCACTGGAGCAGTCTGAGTGAAAAGGAAGGCATGTGAGGGACTGTCATCACTCCAAGAGGGCCACTGCCACTGGGCCAGCATTGTACCAAAGCGCCCTAGTGAGCCTGAATCAGAATCTTGCTTACACGTGGCTTGTCTTAACCACGTGTTGATGATAATAAACGGTCAGGTAGACAGTTTATTATGCACTGGCCTACTCCCTGAGAACTGGTAACAGGCTACATTTGGTACAGAACCACTCACTCCTCAGGTACATAATCCTTACGTACTTCCAACACCTGACCCATAGACAGTTGCCTTACAATGGGCTGTAAAACGAGTTTGGAAAGTTAAGACTAGCATTTAAAAATGTGAAGGCCAGTGGCAAAATGAACTAGCATTTCAAAAGTACACAAACAGAAAATGTCTGAGGGACATTATTTTTAAGATTGTGTTTCAGGTACATACTTGTAGATAATATGTATCAATGTGTGTACTTGGTCATAGTACAGAACGCATTTCTAACTGGGTTGGGTCAAAAAGATTTGAAAGTCATTGCCCTAGAGAAACTTTATATATGTAGTCTAGAAGGCCTGGTTCAATAATGTTTATAGCAAACGCTGCAAAAGCAAAAACCTGGCAACTACCTAAATGTTCTCATATAGAATAAATTGTGAGAGACATAGCCATGAATATTATATAGCCACAAAGATGAACAACATATAACTATATACAACAAATAGATTAATTTTAAGAACATTATCACAAGTGACAAAAAAGTACAAATAAAGTTTAAAGATGATATACTATTTAGTGATAGAAATAAGAATTTAAAATTTTTACAAAGAGAATAATTATTTGGATAAGCAGTTATAGCTGAGGGAAGAGATAAGAGAGTTCAATTAGGGAGAGGCATATAGGAGACCTCAAATCTAATGATAATGTTCTTTAAACCTGGGTGTCTATTACTAGATTTATTTTTTAATCATTTGAGCAGACATAATTTTTTTGTATAAAAAGAGGAAACTGCCTAATTACTCTATGAGGTAAGTATTTTCCCCATACCAAAACAAGATAACCAGTTGAGAAAGGTAAATTGAAGGTCCTCTTACTAATTATCACAAATGCAAAAATTCCAAATATCAGCAAATCAAATATAGCTCTTTAAATGAGATAATGTACCACAAAACCATGATTAAATGTAAAATCTACAATGTGTTACTGCCTTCAGAAAAGAAGAGAAAAATCAGTTTTGACCAACTAATACATCCATTCTCATCAACAATTCTCCCCAAATGTAAAACAGATCAAAGGCTCCAAAATCACTAATCGTTCAAAACCTTCTCTATTATGTCGAGATTTGTTAATAGAAAAAAAAATGGCATAAATACACTATGTATCAAAAGAAAGCTAAAAAAACCACATTAGGGTGGCTTAATTGGTTAAGCATGATTTTGGCTTAAGTCATGATCTCAGGGTCATGAGACTGAGTCCCGAGTTAGGCTCCACACTACTAGGCATGGAGCTTGCTTAAGATTCCCCCCCCCCCCCCCCCCGGGCCTGCACATGCGTTCTCTCTCTCAAAAAAATAAAGAACATTCCAACACAGGAACTCAGCTAAGAACAATGAAAGGGATAGGCACAGGGGGCTCATGGTTTTATTGTAAACCTTGCATACACACATAGACACACACACACATACATACCCCACTTCTCTGACTAAAACATTAAAAAAACCCCAAACTTTCAAGGGTAAACACACTCTAACAGACCCTAGCAGGAGCCCCGTCCTGAGTTGTCTCCTCAGTGTCTTCAACACCTTCAATAAATAGAGTCCTGCCTTGAGTCATGCTATTGCTTCTGCCTAAAACTCAAATCCTATCAAAGCAAACTTAGCCACTCCCCAAAACCAACTCCAGGCTTTCTCTTTAAAATTATTCTTATTGACCCCAGGCCAGGAAGAACTCACTTTCTTCAGGGCCTTTTATAACACAAAATATGTTCCTGTTCTCCATTACATGTAACAATTTGACTCCAATCAAGTAAGGTCCTTCAAAGGATCTGCCTAAAACCTGTACACCCTACAAAGTGATACACAGTAGGTCTTACAATAAATACATTTTCTTGCCTGAAAATACTTGTAATCACTCCTTCCTCTTCCTCAAAGAAATATTCTTCAAAAATTTTGCTAAAGCTAGCACTTCTTTCAAATGGTTACTATAAAAATTTTATCTTCCTTTAATTAGTTGGAAGGGCCTATTATAAGTGATATTAACTATATAGGACAAACAATAAATCCGGGGAAAGTTTTCTTAAAGCATGTCTGGTAAGAATTTCATCACTTACTCTTTATATGATGTTGCTCAAGTATTAGCAAGCCTGCTAACCCATTAGCAGACTAAATGACATCCCCCCTAACATAAATTTCTTTATATTAAGCAATCTTTCATTCTCTCAGGTTAGTGGCTCTCAAACTTATATCATAAACACCTAGGGAGCTTACTAAAAAAAAGAAAAAAACTTTTGTTTAACAAATATTTGAACCCTACACACATCGTTCTAACTTTTGGAGATAACAGAAGTGAACAAAACAGGCAGAGCCTATCCTCATGGAGCTTATGTGAGTGTGTGTTGAAGGAAGAAAGATGGGAATCAGTTCATATGGGGCCTTGGAAGGACCTTAGATTTTACTCTAGGTGACAGAGAGAACTGTGGGAGGGTTTTAAGCAGTAACAGGATCTGACTTCAGTCAGAACAGGCTCCCCTCTGGCTGCTGTCCTGAGAACAGAGAGCAAGAAGGTATAGGTAAAGGAGTGGATGGTAAGCAGAGGGACTTCAATGAGCCACACAAGAAATTAGCTTGTCTTAGCAGAGAGTGACAGTAGTAAATATGGTGAGTGGATACATTCAGGATTTATTCTGAAGACAGAATCAGCAAGATTCCGTCTGACTGGTTTTAGAGTACGAGTATTTAGAGCCACAAAAGACTCCAAGTATTGGTCTGAGACACTGCAAAGACAGAGCTGCCATTTATATTGAAATGAGGAAGTCTACAGAAAGGATAGGTGTTGATAGCTGGATATAAAACTTTAAGCAGTCAGGGAAAAGAGACAAAGGTTGGAGATAAAAAAAAAAAAAAAAATCGAAGAATAAAGGTATGAAAAGCCACAAAACTGGAAGAGATTCCAAGAAAGTTGGTGCAGACAGAGAGGTCTGGGGGAGACAGCCCCCCAACCATCAAGATGATAGTACATTTGGTGTAGAGCATAGTCATCCAAATGTTTAATAACCTTCCCAAATGGTTGTGCTATACTCCAGAGTTGAAAAATTCCACTGACAAATGTTAAGATAAACCTCAGGCTGAACTACAGCATTTTAACTTAACTAAGTTTAATATTATTTTTAAATTTATAAAACAACTATTTTTTTCCTAACAATCCATGAAAACGTTTCATGAAAAACAAATACCTATCATAAATTAGACCATTAACTCCAAGTTCCTTCAATTTCTTTCTGTTTTCGGGATCATTCGTATCATCACCCCAGCAGAATATGACTAGTCCCTTAGCCTTTGCCTCCTGAATAAAGGACGGGTTTCTGAGCAGGTCTTCAGTATGTGCATTTATCCCCTACGAGGAGAAAAATAAAGTTACTCATGAAAAAGTAACTTATTAACTGCAAATGCTAAATGTTCAAAATCTACGTCAGTGTTCCCCAAAGTAGAGTAGGCAGAGAAAAAAAAATGTTTGAACTTTTTCTTCCAACTTATTTTATCAAACAAATTTAGGCGAGCCAGTTTAGATGATTCATAAAATCCACTCAGAAAACTACAAAAACTCACTTAAAACCAATATTAAATGTCAACTGAACTAACATTAAGAGGAAAAAAAAAATACTAAAAGGAAAAAAAAAACCCCTACAAAAACTTACTTAACCTAGGCCCATAAGAAAAAATTTTGTTGCTCATTTAACTGCTTTTCAGTCTGAGACCTATATCCTTATTTAAGTAGAGCTATCAGTCTGTTATATATGTGTCAGAATGAACCAGTCAGAGGTGTAAAATAACACAAAAACTTATTTAGTACTGCTGAGACATTTCTTAAAAAATTAAAATAATAATAATAAAAAAATCAAGTATAACTTACCAGGAGGTTTTCAAACTGTGCAAAACTCATCGCAATAGGGGTTGTCCGAGATCTGAGGTCCATGAGTTCAGGGTAAATATCAGATTTTCCTTGAGTCAAAAATAATATGGGGTATTTGTTCTGCTTCTGCCGAACCCTAAAAAAGAGAATTTAAAAATAGTTTTCTCATCAGGGACATAATTCTAATATGCTGTTTTAGAATTTTAGAAAACTCTAAAAATATAAAGAAACCATCTCCCCCCAAAGAGCATAACCCCATTGAGATATAATCACCATTAATATGTATTGCACCTTTCAATCAAAAAGGAAAATTTTAAACAATTCTATGTGAGAGCTAAAATATTCTCATAAATAGGCAACAAGAAAGCTCTTGAGGGCTTACAATTTGGTAAGGAGGATGTTATGTGCTTATAAAATGAAACATAGGGTGTGAGGTACTACGATCCAGTGGGTGTAGAGTCACTAGGAGGAGCCGGGAGGGCATCCTGCTGGCAGTCCTAAAGGGATGCGAAAATATACATAACCTGAGAGATCAAGTCAAGGGTAAAGTCTGGGAAACCTTCCTACCTCCAACCGCAATCTTTGTAGCCTAAGTCCCAGCTACTGTCTAGGAGTATAGGTGAAAAAACTGAGTATTACTCACATTGTGCAAATATCTGCATCAAATGAAGAAAACACTATCCTCCTCTTCCCAGAATTTTCTAAGACAGTTTTTAAAATTATATCCAAAAACAGATTCATGTCAAAATACGTTGATAAGTTACCATCCCACATTCCATCCTATGTGGAAGAAATAAATAGGAAAACAACAAAAGCCATTAGATACCCTAGAATCATAGTGCCAGAAAAAAATCTTGGGACCATCTAACCCAACTCTTATTTTACATGTGGAAAGCAAACGCCTAAAAAGATTAAAACTTGCCCAAGACCACAGAGCTACTTAGTGACAGTGCAGCTGTCATAACTCAGGTAGAAATACTTATATACAAAGCAATTATCCCATCAATAAACTTTTGCTTCAATAAAGTTAACAAAATAAAAAGTTAAAACTCTGGAAATCTGCATTCTAAAATATTAAAATAAGTAAGTATTAAAAATATTAAAATTTTTATGTAGGGGTGCCTGGGTGGCTCAGTCAGTTAAAGGTCTGACTTTGGCTCAGGTCATGATCTCAGGGTGCTGGGACGGAGCCCCGTGCCAGGCTCCTCACTCAGCGGGGACTGTGCTTCTCACTCTCCCTTCCCACCCCACACTCTCTCTAACAAATAACATCTTTTTTATTTTTTATTTATTTATTATTATTTTAAAAGATTTTATTTATTTGACAGAGAGAAACACAGCTAGAGAGGGAACACAAGCAGAGGGACCGAGAGAGGGAGAAGCAGGCCTCCCGCCGAGCGGGAAGCCCAATGTGGGGCTCGATCCCAGGTCTCCAGGATCATGGCCTGAGCTGAAAGCAGTTGCTTAACCAACTGAGCCACCCAGGCGCCCCAACATTTTTTAAAAAATAAAATATTTACATAATTTTCATGAACTGTAAGACAAAAGGACTTCATTTGCTAATTTGTTATAAAAAAAAAAAGCTTTTTTTTTTTTTTTTTTTTAAATTAGGCTCCATGCCCAGTGTGGAACCCAAGGAAGGGCTTGAAGTCATGATCCTGAGATTAAGACCGGAGAGTTATCAGGAGTTGAATGCTCAACCAACTGAACCACCCAGGTGCTCCACCTCCCCTCCAAAACCCCAGCTAATTATTAATCACTAATTAAAAGCTTCATTCCATTCTTTAACTCTTAAAGTCATATCAAGTACCCTTAACAAATAATAAAAATATTCTTTAAATATAGTTAAGACACTAAGAGCCCTGATGATACTCAAATATTAGATGTTTTATATATCAGTCATTAAAATACTACTAAAAGCTCAGGAAACTAAAAACCACTTAATAAGAAAAATCACTTACTATGTTAACTGGGGCAAGTTTATCATAAGCAGCTACTTAGAAGGCAAGGTTTGAGGGCAGTTATAGAGTATTCTGACCAAAAGAAATCCAGGGTATTGCTCTGATTGCCCAATCATACCTGAATTAACCACTCTCAGCATCCCCAGGCCCAACAACCCTCTGAACGTGCATCCCAACTATTCATACATATCCCCATCTGATATATTCAATAATTAACTGTCTTCCTCAACGAGACTATCAGTTCCAAGAAGGCAAGGTTTATCATTTGTTCACAACTCAAACACAGCACCCATAAAATGCCTCAGCAGCTTTTCAATATAAACTGTTGACCAAAAAAAAATGACTAAATCTGGGAACGATTTAAAACATACCTGCAGAAATTTCTTAACTATTACTAGCTACTACTGCCACCTAACAGTAAACTGCTTAGGGAATTATTTAAAATATCTGTTTAGATGGAGAATAAGAAAACAAGACTAATCAGTTATAAATTTAACTGTCCAGTTTTCACGTTCATTTTATAAGTATATCCAGAATCATCCATATTAATGTAAATAAAACACATGTAAATTTAAATTTATACTACAATACATTCATCACTACTTTTAAGTACTCATATACAGTATAAGGATAAAGGATGCTTTATTAAAAAGGTCCAGTAATGTTGGAAGAAGCCACAGTAAGATTTCAGCTTCACTTTTCCATTAAAACAAGGAGATGGGAACAAAGGCATTTAAAGAAATGAGGGGGAGAGGTGAAGAAGGTGTTACATCAAGGATTACTTACCCTCTGTTGGCAGATCCATTTTATTTCTATGTTAAACCCTACATCTTCTGGCAAAGACTCTAAAACCTAGAGTTTTGTTTGTTGGAGGTGAATTTTGTTTTGTTTTTGGTGAGATGAGTGGCAGAATAAGAGAAGAAAAAAAGGAAAAGAGAATTATTACAAAAAGCAACCTACAGTAAAACATATCACTAAGTAAGGATAAAATGTTTTTGTTCCTTCAGGATAAACCACTGTCTTTCCTCATACCCAAACTGACAACCTGGCTGACAATGAAGTTAAATAAGAAAGTCAGAAGAAACAGAACAGCAAAAGCAGTAGTCTCAGGCAACATCAGTGATGGCAGATGCACTGCTACCACAAAGATGCATCTTTAACCTCAAATCCTTTCACCATCATAGCTCTGGGGTCTACACTAACCAGGTGCATGGCAAGTACAGCACCTAAAATAGTGTGTACTCAATTTCATGTGGGGGTTTTTGACTTTCTCCTCTGATACCTTTAGCCTTGTTTTATTTAATGTACCTATCACATTTTTACTAGACTACTGCAAAAATCAGAAAAATTGGGACAATTGTATATATTTGTGATGAGATTGCTGAACATCAAATTTACTAAGATTCTCCTTTAAACTGAGATTTTTAGGGGCACCCGGGTGGCTCAGTCTGTTAAGCATCCGACTCTTGATTTCGGCTCAGGTCAAGACCTCAGGGTTGTGACATTAAGACCCAAGTAGGGCTCTACACTGAGCCTGAGCCTGCTTAAGATTCTCTCCCTCCTTCTGCCCCTCCTCCCCACACCATTCCCACTTCAGCCCTCTCTTTCCCTCTCTTAAAAATAAACAGATTTTATTTGCCCTTTTTTGGTTTTAAAATTTCTGTGATTAAGTTACAGTGACAGTGGCAAAGTACATGAAGTATGTTTAACGTATTTGGCTAATGTTAAACCAATGATACACGTTTTAAAAGTTGTTTTAAATTACAAGTCTAGGAATCATGAGATTTCTCAGAACCAAATGATTTCAGATTTTTGAACCAGAAGGAATGACGCTAACTTGGCTGCGTATCATAAAAATCTGGAAAATTATTCCAATCATGTTTTATGAGCTTTCTTGTAGCTTCTTTTCTGTTGTGTGAATAATCATGATAAACTGTTGCCTAAGACATCTAGTATAACTGACATCACCAGAAAAAGGCAAAGGAGAAGAACAGAAGTTAGGAAATGGAGCCAGTAGGAGGGAAAGCAGACCCAGCATGAGCAAGGAGTGCCCGGCATCCACAGAGGCTTGCCTGATACTGGTAAAGGGATTCCTGTATGAATTGTGTCTAGTTTTAAAATCTTCGTGCTAGTATTTGTTATACTTTTTCAAGTGAATTCTTGAAATTTGTATCTCATTTTGAGTAAAGAGGGTACTTATTCTCTTTGGCTGGAGAATCTCATTTCTCTCTAAAAGCTAAGGGGAACAGTTATTGTTTCTTCAAATTTAACTAAGTAATCTCTACACCACCCAAATGGGACTAGAACTCACAACCCCAAGATTGAGAGTCACATGCTCCCCTGAGGCAGTCAGACACCCCAGGAACAGTTTTAAATATTGTAAAAATGCTCTCTTACCATCACATGTCCCTCCCACCCCTTTTTCTGTTTATATACAGAAAAAGGTATTTCTTGTTTATATACAGAAATATGTGAATTTCCTGTTCTTAACAAATTAACCTATTGAGATGGGGATTTTTATTCATCTGAGCAGAGAATACTCTTAACAAAAAGTAGCATATATCTTCTCTAAAAAGAATAACAAGTTTATATAAATGGTGTCTTTGACACAGCCTTTTTAGTGCCCCTCTAAGAGACCAAATAACTAATTCAGTTACAACAGAATTAATGAGACAGCCTTGTGCTAGTTTCCCTAAGGAACTTACCATCTTAAGTGAAGGAAATGGCTGATTTTCAGAAAAAGAATTTTCCTCCTCAACCACAGATGCTGAAAATTTAAATTATAAAACTCAGTAGATAAGATACCATTTTATCACTAAGATTTTATCCTAAACTCTTAGGACCAAAGGAAAAAAATAAAAGAGAGATGTAGAGGTAATTATGAGATTCTTTCATATGCAGTATTTCTGAAGGAAATAAGTATCCTTTATGAAAACTAGTTTACAACATTTCATAGAAAAACCAAGTTTGAGAAACAGCAGTTGAGTATTTTCTTATAGACACTGTAATTACTATTTTTTACAAAGTAGTCATCACCAATGATTTGTTATTTCTCTATGGAATTAAGAGCTGTGTCCTCGTGCTAAGGCTTCTATTAGAAATATTAAAAATCAGCTCAGAAGTTAGAAGTTAAGAGAATTTAGAGAAAAATTAAAATTGTGCTTTTGTTCCCACTACCATTTAATTCAAAATAGATTTTATCTCAAGACACAGAATTTTTTTCCAAGAGGGAGAAAAAATTTGGTATCAAACTAATTATCAAACTTTTATTTTCTTAAAAAAAACCAAACAAACCCTGTGTATTATGAAGACTAAAGTCATATAAAAATGTCCAACTAACTAAAGATAAAACTAATTTTATTATTCAGAGTCATGAAATAGCTACAAAGCCTACAAAGTTACATTAATGCTCTGGGGATAGCCTCTGGAGTCTTCAATACCTCACAATATCTTCATAAAGTCATTCCAACCACCCTGTTATCACAACTGCAGATAAATATCTAATGAGCAACTCCTACATACAGAGCATTATAAGTGTCTTGGGGGATACAAAAATATGTTTTCCACCCTAGAGAGATTTACATTTCTTGCTGAAGAGACAGGACATATAAAGAATAAAGGGTTAAAAAAAAAAAGGAGTCATTAAACCTCAAACAAACGGCACAAACTATGAAGTTCTATGAGAATGCCAAGTAAAGTACAATTACAAAAGGATTTTGTAGGCAGGACAAGTTTTAGGGAAACTGAGGGACAAAGTGGTTAAAGTAAAGTAACCTGTCCAAGGTCACAGCTGATAAATGTCAGAGTTGGATTCAAACTCCCGGCTCCAGAGCCAGCTTTCGTATTTGATATCCTCCACTTTGTTCTTTGGTTAAAAATGTTTGGAAAAAATGATAGGTACAAAATTACAAAGAACTTTGATCATCAAGCTAAGAAAACTCATAAAAGTAAAAACTCATACATAATTACTATACACATGACATAAATGTATTTGAAAATCAATATATGTGAAGACTTCATGTCTATAAAATTATTTAGATAGCCCAATATTATATTCATTAAATGGCCAAGGGTATGTTAAAAAAAAAGGAAATGCAATATATATGTCATCTACAAAATGAAAATAGTGCCTCCATATTGGTACATACCTTTCAGATCTTTAGATTTTAGAGCAGTCACATGAGCAAGCTAGAAAACACACACACATACACACAAAATACAATCAGAAAAAAGCCTTAGTTTATGAAGATATGGTTAACAGAATTGTAACTTGAAAAGCCAGCAAGTTAAAGAAAATCATAAAATGTAGAATTATCAGTTTAATAAGAATAATCACTAACCACTATATATATTTTATACGTGCACACATACACGTAAATCATGATCAAATACCCAAGTAGGGAAGAAGAATATAAAAATTCTTAAGAAACTCTTTTATACTCAATCAACCATTTATATAGGTATCTAGTGAAAACAGTAAGAGTAATCACATAAAATTACATGGCATAAAAGATATACAAAGATCTTAGTAACAGAAGTATAAAAACCAAGGGCAGCATAAAACACCAAATGTAAAATAGTTATATAAAGAAGGGCTAATGCAGGACCAGAGGCAACCTAAGACTATAGATGAGAAGGGTCAGCCCCTATGGTCTACTAACACAGACTTCTAGCCTAGCCCCTTCACATATGCAAAAACAGTGGGGTCTGTGGAAACTGTTAGAGAAGACAGATGGATTAGCACAAACCCATTCTTCTTACTAGAACAGAGAACCAAAACATACAGCCTAGTCATGCTGAATAGTCATCTCCATGTACAAAGAGAGCACAAAGTATAAATCATCCTAAAACTAAAAGATCATTTACATTTTATGTTATTATTACTACCTTTAACAACTGGAGTTGGTCAAATGTTAATTCCTTTACTGGAATTTCAAATAATTCAACTGGATCAGCATCAAATTTCTAAAAAGAAAATAAAGAAAAAAATAGGCTTCAAATTATTACTGAATGTTTAACCTTAAACAGGCCTAACATCCCAACTTAGTGAATGATGAGAACAACTGTTCAGAGCCCACAGCAAGCCCGAGCAAGGGCTCTTTTTAAAAAAACCACCTTCCTATTCTTAAATCTGGTTTTTGTTTTTGATGTAGGTGAGAGTGCCTGGAAGAAAAAAGCAGCTGGGAGAAGGATAGGGCCCTGAAGACATACTGAGCCAGAAATCAGTCATTTCCCCTACTTCCTGTCATGCTGTTGACATTCTGACATATATGTCCATGCTACGTGACAAGGCAATCAACATGTACAAGTACTATATCAGAATTCAAGTTTCTAAGCTTTTCTAAACCTTTTAAACTTAAGTTCTGTCAAGTTTCTAAGCTTTTCTAAACCTTTTAAACTTAAGTTCAGTAAAAAAACAGCCACAGAAATCAATGGTTGTGGAAAAAAAAGTCTGATTAGATTGAAGCAGTAATACTTAACAGGAACTCTAATCTATTATAAATATTTTCCCCAGGAAAAAAACCTGTTTTACTAGATTTTACTACCATATCAAACATCACACTATTTAGGCACCCCTATCTTAAAGAAATGAACTAATGGACCACCAATAAATCACCAATCTAACAAATATGCTAAAATCTACTACATATACATATGGTATAAACCTGTGCCTAAGGCTCTTCTAGAGGACACACAAGAAACTGTTAAGAGTAAGGGATGTGACCAAAGACAAAGAGAAAAGGAAGGTTTAGTTTCCATTTCATAATCTTCTTCAGTTTTACAATGAACATGAATTGATTTTTTTAAGGAAAATACCAGCTTAAAAATTAAAACTAAAAATACAAGTTGTTACTTTCACTCTCTAACTCATCCAGGTTCAATTTAAGAACAAGACAAAGTCTGGTGAAAATGGGATCAGTAACACTTTTCAATTAACTCTCATAGATTTTTTGAAATTATAGCTTGATTAACCTCAATCTTGGTGACAAAGATCTTTCTGCTCCATTCCCTCCTGTTCCACTTTTGCATTGATTTCTTTCCCCAGGGGGAAAAAAAAAAACAATCTCCTCCTTTTCTACTAAGTTATTAATATCTTTTTTCCTTAAAGATTTTATTTATTTATTTGACAGAGAGATACAACGGGAGAGGGAACACAAGCACAGGTAGTGGGAGAGGGAGAAGCAGGCTTCCCACTGAGAAGGGAGCCTAATGTGGGGCTCAGTCCCAGGACCCTGGGATCATGACCTGAGCCAAAGCCAGACACTTAACAACTGAGCCACCCAGGTGCCTCTCTATTAAGTTATTTTACCTCTACTATCTAAATAGGTGTGTCTCCTTCCCTCTCTCTCCTAAGACTATAGATGAGAAGGGTAAGCCCCTATGGTCCACCACCAAAGACTTATAGCCTAACCCCTTCATATATGTAAATTCAGTGGGGACTGCTTCTAGAAATGGAAGCATGCTTTCCCATACATCATAGTAATCTAGAGCCCCATGAATGATTCAAATCCACGAGCCAGCACAGCCAGGCACCCTGCCACATACACTGCAACAATCATGTCTGGTAAAGTGTCCTATGTTAGCAACTAGCCTCAACTTTAAATCACTGCACAGAATATAATAGAAAATGCCAAATGAACCTAGCAAGTTCTTAAGAAATCACTTGGTTAATTTGCACACTAAAGTTTAAGTATTATGCAATTATCACAATTATGTTTGAACAATAATTACAATTTTTAAGAAATATTCATTTTTAAACCTCCTCCTGGACTTTCTCCTCCATTAGTCATTCTCCAATTCTATCTTCACCCCAGGCCAGGCTTACTGTACCTCTGGCCACATTACCACTCACCTTGCCTCTAGTCTTGGCCCTTTTGAATTCCCCTTACATCAGGTACTTACATCTAGAGGTTTAGTTCTGAACATTACCTTTCTTGACTCAAAAGTCTGTCACAACCCCCTAGCTCCTAAATCTATACCCCTCTCCTAAGACCCTCCACTATCTGCTCAAAAGTGTTTTTCCACTGTGGCTCCTCTCTTTTTGGCCAAATCATATAAAGCTATTAATTTGAGAAAAAGCTTGAGGCAGAACCAGAAGGGAGCCCAGAAAACAGACACCATGACAGCTTCCTCTCTTGCTTTAATACAGGAACAGGGGCAGACTGATATAAAAGCTACCCAGAATGTTCTTTTGTTAGATAGTAGAAGAAAGCAAATCAGCAATACAGAGACCCTGCTCTAGGCCATTATTATTCCTACCTCCTTACTCTCTCAATATTGCAGGAGCTTGACAGAGAGAAGAATTGGCAATGATTGACCAAAAAAACGAATTGGTCAATTCTAATAACTAACTATACACATATATGTAAAACAAACTTCCTAGTATTTAAACCTATCTAACTGTAAGAGTTTAAAATGAAGGAGTTTTGGGGCACCAGGGTGGCTCAGTGAGTTAAGTGACCAACTCCTGATTTCAGCTCGGGTCATGATCTCAGGGTTGTGAGACTGAACCCTGTGTCAGGCTCTGCGCTGGGCATGGAGCCTGCTTAAGATTCTCTTTTCCCTCCCTCTCTTAAAAAATAAGATAAAATAAAATAAAATGAAGGAATTCCAACATACCTTTTTCATTGTCAAACAACAGGTGAGATCATGATACACCACAGGCACAAAATCCTTTGAAAGATGTACATCAAATTCTACAAAGGCTGCACCCTAACAGAAATAAAGGAAACAGGTATTTGAAAAATATTATCCGGCCCACAACACACTTAAAACTACAAGGACAATAAGAAATGTACTGTTCATGATAAACTCACAGACCTGTACACAAAACAAAAAACTTTCTCACAAATTAATGTTATGCTTCAAATTTTTTCTAAAAAGTAATTTCTTCTCTTACAAAGTTTTTACTGTTCTTCATTGTAATAGCACAGCAATTTTTTCCCGGCAAAAACTTGGGCACACTGCTCCATCTGAACACACCCGAGGGCCACTCTGTGGCAGTGGCCAGCCTGTCACTTCTGCTACTACTATCAGCAGAAATGGAGCCTGCCAGGAACAGGGAGTGGGGTCACCTTATGCCTTATTGCCCCTAAGTACTGTAGGCAGCTGACTCTCAAAGATGAGTAGGGAAAAGGAAGTAGCCACACTGTCTCAGTTCTGCATCCTGGCGCACTTGAGCGGCACACCTTCCAGCCTTTCCTGGCAAAACCCCAGAAGCAGAGTAAAGAGGAAATGACAGGTGCTGCTGAAAAGACAGAAAGAAGCAAGAGGGTCAAGAATGGTGCTGTACAATCCCAAGCTCCTGACAAGGCCTCGACAGGAGAGAGGATCACAAGAATAAGGATGCATTTTTCCAACTCAGACCCATTCTGACATAGGAATTAATCCAAATACAGCTGAGAACATAAACTGACTCACAAAGTTGTGCATTCACTGAAAGAAACCTGGCTGGGATCAAAGGAAACAAGGTCTGAGCATTGTGTATGTTACCGCACCCTAGAGAAGTGATGGTATAAAGACGGATAACACGCTTTCACCCCTCCCCAAGCTTTAGGTCATGGAGAGGTATCCAACTTGTGAGCACACATAGATCAAACTAGAATGGAAGGAGCCTATTTCCTTGATGACTTTTCTGAAGTAGGAAATAAGTTTAGCTCCTTCTTGTGCTATAAACAAGATAGTAACACAAAGCATTTCTACCAGAGAATGAACCCTAACATCCTTAAATAGTTATAATAATTAAACAAATTATAGCTCTGCAGTTTAAATGTTTAACTTTACAGGACCACTATCCTTTAGGAAATTAATTTTACCAAGAGATAAAATCTGATCCTAAAATCCATGTGTGAGCTTTAAGAAATAAGCCAATAACATACTAGAACCCCTTCAAGGATATGTTTTTAATATTAAAATAAACAAGCCATTAATAACTAGCATATGGCATTCTAAAATGTGATCCATACGACTTACAAAGGATCTCAGCAGAAGATGGAAGAAAAAAAGCTTAATGAAATTTTTTCTCAAAAAGAATGGAAGGATGCCTGGATGGTCCGTCAGTTAAGTAACTGACTCTTGATTTTGGCTCAGGTCATGATCTCAGGGTTGTGAGATTAAGACCTTTGCTGGACTCTGCTAGGCGTGGAGCCTGCTTAAGATTCTCTTCTCTCTCTCCCTACCTCCTTCTTAATAAAAAAAAAAAAAAGAAAGAAAGAAAAGCATGGAGACACTGCAAGTTCCTTATCTTCACGTGTTTACAGAATAAACCAATGTTTAGAATAGTTAGCTACAATGGAAACTGGTTCCAAATAATGAACTAGAGTCCAACACTCACAGATTTAATATCCTTTCAACAAAAAGGCAAAGAAATCCACTATTAATATTTTTGAACATTAAAATAATTAATGTAAAATGTCATCAATTTTAAAACGCTTCATATACCACTAAGAGAGGAGAAAATGCTGTCCATGATACCAGAATGCAAGGCTAAGAAAGTTGTAAAACCCTTACCATTATAGAAATGCTCAAATATGAAAAAAGTTAAGGAACAGATGTTTGGTCATATAAGTGATAAATTAAACATAATCAAGTTTATTTGCTGAAATATTTTTTAAAAAGGCAAAGTTTTTTTTTTCTTTTTTTTAGATTTTATTTATTTATTTGACAAAGAGAAACATACTTAGAGAGGGAACACAAGCAGGGGGAGTGAGAGAGGGAGAAGCAGGCTTCCCGCCAAGCAGGGAGCCTGATGCGGGGCTTGATCCTGGGTCTCCGGGATCATGACCTGAGCTGAAGGCAGTCGCTTAACCAACTGAGCCACCCAGGAGCCCCTACAAAGGCAAAGTTAAAGGCATGCGGAGAACAGTGTGGAAAAAATGAAAATCAAAGAATGAACTGTTCCTCCATTTCCCCCCTAGTTTAACTGTAGAGAAGGAACAAGGCAGCAGGAGGAGAGAGGGAAATCTCATGTTCTTGATCAATTTTAGTTATAGCTGCTGAAAAAAAACTAAAAACTAAAAAAATGGACTCTAATCTTTTATAAATGGATAAAAGGAGTTAATAAATTTAATATAATCAAGTTGGTATGGAGGACATAAACTGACAGACTTAAGTGTTACATAAAACCACCATCAAATCCTTCTATAAGCATTATTTCCAAAGTATCTGAATGAGACAATATTCAGTTAATGAAAACCAATGGTTAATGGGGAATGTTTTTCTTGTCCAAATCACTCAAAACTTGTAATTTCAGGGGCTCCTGGGTGACTCAGTTGGTTGAACGTCTGCCTTCGCCTGTGGTCATGAACCCAGGGTCATGGAATTGAGCCCACATTGGGATCCCTGCTGAGTGGGGAGGCTGTTTTATTCTCTCCCTCTCCCCCTCCCCCCCTGCTTATGCTCTCTTACTCTCTAGATAAATAAAATCTTTGAAAACAGAAAAAACCTTGTAGTATCAAAGATGCTAATGATTCTACAGTTCTCATCACAATCCTCACCAAGAATCTAAAAACAAATGCTCAAAGATACTTTATCTTTGCTTAGAAGAAGCATGCATTTTTAATTACTTAACCTTTTTAACCTTTTAATGGAAGAGACTCCCAGGCCCACATTTCACATTTGCTACCTTTGGACCAAGAGTCCCAAGTTGTTCAAAAAAAGAGAGGGTCACTTACATGACTAGCAGCATTTCTTAAAGAAGCAATAGTATTTTCTTGAACTTTAGCAAGCCTGAAAGAGAAGAAATATATAGATACACAGTTATCATTCACCGTGGAAAAGATAAAACAAATGTAATAAAGAAGCCAACCGGGGCGCCTCGATCGCTGAGTTGTTAAGCGTCTGACTTAGGTTCAGGTCGGGATTTAACGGTTCTGGAATGGAGCCCTGCTGACATCAGGCTCTCTGTGCTTTGGGTTGGTGGACGGGAAGCCTGCTTGTGCCTCTCTCTCTGTCCCTCCCTATCCTCTGCTGTCTTTCTCTCTCTCTCTCAAGTAAGTAAGTAAGTAAGTAAATAAATAAATAAATAAAATCTTAAGCAATGAAAACAGTTCACTATTCCCCATTCTGGAGCTACTTCTGCCATCCCCAAATTAAGACTGTGACCCTCACTTGGTGGGTGTATTCTATAATATTTATTCCACAAACGCAAGCTCTAATGATTATAGGGACTCAGAAGCCGACTAAAACATAGCTCACACCCACACATACCTCCCCAAATGAGGTGGTCAGTCAAGGAAAACAATCTTTTGCAGTGGCGTAAAGTAGACGAGACACAAGAGACTTGCTCCTTGCAATGGTGCCTCTGAGGACTTAATCTTGGCAGACTGGGAGAATGGGAAAAGGCTGACACCCAGCAGGACGTCAGGACGGAAAGGATATCAAGAATGAATGAGGAAATCGAGACCCAGAGAGGGGAGCATGCCAAAAGTTGGGACCACAACACAAAAACTGAGATTCAGGCTACTTCCTGCGTCAAACTTTTCCTTCTGGCTTTCTCTATTTTTAATATCCTTCTTGGCATCAGTTCAGTAGATATTAGACTGACCAGACAGAGTCTTACAAGAGTTAGTTTCTACTTAATTTGAATTACACTAAATCCCAGGTAATAAAAGGATCCTTTGACCTTTAGTGCGCCAAACCAATGGACCCTTATCATGCACAAACTACCAAATGCTAAATACCACTCGAATATTCAACCTACTGAGCAGTTGTTGTAGAATTCCCTGCACCTCGATGTCCAACATCCAATGGTGTTCTCGGCTTCCAATACTTGGAAAATGAAGATTTCATGTCACAACTGTATCCTGGTAATGGCTTAATAATTATATAGTCAACTTCCACAGAAAAAAAGGGGAGAAATAAAGATAAAGCTGATTAAAAAGGCCACGATGAGCATTTAAATGGTACTTAAATACCACTGGTTATGGTATTATTTAAATACCACTTGAATCAACTTTATCAATCTTTATCAAATAGAAAATAACCACCCAAAACTGATTCAAAGTAGTTTCCAGAAAATTTCACAGATGTCCCTTGTTGCTACTGTGGTAGTTAACATTCTAAAAACAAATTATTAATTTAACACCATTCTCAAAATCTCAATTTGAAACTAACTAAAATTCCAATCTAACCTTTTCTCATTTATAAAGCGCCCCTCTGTTTCTCCCAGCTTACCTCTCACTTTGCCTATTGTTTTTCTGGAATTTCTGCTCATTATAGGAAGAGTGAGAATTCCTGCGCTTTTCCCACTCTCAGCAATGGTGGATGATAAGAGGCATGCTGTCCCTACATGTCCAGGAAGAGCATCACCCTGAACTACATGCTCACTGAGATCTTCCTGAAATAAAAAATGAGGTTTAAAATAATCCATATTCTTATACTTCAGCATTTCCCACTTAAAGATAAAAAAACTCCATTAAAATTAATTCAGAATCTACTGAGGAAGATCAATAATAAATAGGAATCAAATTTACACTCAGGTAATTTAGATAGTCTTTGTAAAATAAATATCTTTTAGTATATAATATTTTAAGATTTTACATGGTACTTTATTAGTCATAACTCTGTTGATTGGCACTTTTGATTCTCTAACACGTATCAGATAAACTTAAAACCCTGACAAAATTTCTAGGTATCTTTATATTCAAAGACTAACAAACACCTGTAGTGAGCTGTTAATGTGTACTATATTCTCTAAAAATCCCTTCCCAGAGGACATAAAAGGATAGTTAACTCTCTCAGTTGGAGATTACCTTGGATATTTTATCAGCTTACTCTACGAATAAAATAGTATTTCCCAAACTGCTAAACAAATGAAAAGCAAGTTAGGGCGTTTAAGAGAGTATTAAAAGGTAGGTCCTTAAGAAATAAGGAAAACGTTCAACCAAAACCTCACATTTTTACAATAAAGTCCCACAGATCTTATAACTTAGGTAAGATTGAATTATAAGTTTTTTTTAAGAATAAAATTCTTACAGTTTTTGAAAGGAAACACTTTAAATTCCATACAATGCAAAGTAGCTAAGAAGCCGGTTGTAAAGGTGAGGCATAAAGATATCATCAGACTAAATAATTCAAAGTCTATAATGATTTCAATTAACAAGTATAACATGTTACTTGTAGGTTTAAATCCATTCTGTACTCTGCTATTCTCACAAAACAGTGGCTAGGTGCTCTCATCTAAAGGAAATGGCAGTGAAAGTGCCACAGAGCAAGAGTCTAAGGAAAGCAATACACATAACCACTAGCTGGGCACAATAAAGCAAGGACTTTAGCCAAGGACCCAGCATGACTTGTGAAGATGACAGCACCTGTACAACCAGCAAGCCAGAGGGCTCTAGTGTTAAGAGTCATGAGTAGCTCTGGAAGCTGGCAGCAGATTCTAAACAACCTGGCACAACTCTCATAGCAACTCCTTTTTGCTATGTATTTATAATATCAAGTAAAGTTGTAAAAATGAGTCTGCTGTTCTCATAATAAAATGCCTCAATAAACCACAGACTTTAGTCATGAGGACTTAATCATGTTAGTTACACTGGCTTGCCCATCAAGAGTTATACAGTCTGCTCATCCCTTTATTTATCCTTGGAGGCTCCTCTGGATATTAATTATTTATATTTAGAATAGGCACAGGGGCACCTGTTTGGCTCAGTCAGTAGAGCACACAACTCTTGATCTCGGGGTTGTGAGTTCAAGCCATGCTGGTTTTAAAAATAAAGACATCTTTTAAAAAAAAGAACAGGCACAGACATTAAGACATCTGGTCTTGATGTAAAACATCAATTCAGCTGAATTTTTTTTATAGTACTTGAATCTATCAACTCCAAGTTTTTAAAGCCTGCTAAAACATATAGAAAACTAACATTTAAAAGGATGTATGAATCATGGGTTTATACTCAGACTAAAATAAAAATCAAAACATAAAAATAAGCTCATGCCTGCATTCTTTCTCAACTCTTTCCGTGAAATAATTACTCACCTCAAAAAAATCAAATATTAGTTCCAGGTTATCTGGTTCCATTGTCTGTATGCTGTACTCCGTCCAACGGTCAGGCTGTAAGCCATATCCACACTCTGGCTGTGAATGCCTGCACTTGAACTCATTGTCACTTATTAAGGATATCTCTAGGCTGTTGGACATTTTGTGAAGAACGGTGGGAGATACCCTATCATCATCATCTTCTTCCAAGCCCTCTAGTGTCAGCTTTACCCTACACAAATGGAAAAAATAATGACATGCAAAAAAAATGGAAAAGGAAAACTCATACAAATGTTACTTGAATGTCAACTTTAAAAGTGCTCCCTGAAAATGCTAATCCTTCAAGTACAAAAATACGGTATTACATGAGACTACACAGATTACTGGTTAAGGCAGTAGTTATGCTTTATAAGACACTAATGTTTTTATCTACATATATTTCTGCAAAGAACTGGAACAAGATAAATGCTCATTATGCCTAACGTTGTCATCAGTAATTCTTCTTCTATAGAGGCATTTACTATTATCATATTTATAATTGGATACCTCAACTTCTTTTGAAAAGTCTCACAGAAGGGGGGCGCCTGGGTGGCTCAGTTGGTTAAGCAACTGCCTTCGGCTCAGGTCATGATCCCGGAGACCCAGGATCGAGTCCCACATTGGGCTCCCTGCTCGGTGGGAAGCCTGCTTCTCCCTCTCTCACTCCCCCTGCTTGTGTTCCCTCTCTGGCTGTGTTTCTCTCTGTCAAATAAATAAAATCTTAAAAAAAAAAAGTCTCACAGAAGAATATACATATAAAACAGCACAAACTGAAACCATATTCTGTTAGCACACATTAAAAGACCAGAGTGGAGACTGTAAATTAAAATTTTTCCCCTTTCTTCTACCTTACCACAGTAAGTCCAGATATTCTGTGAAAAGTACATTTTAAAAAGTATACTGCATTAAATGTTTATCTGTATGCATGCACACTTTTTCATGTGTGTATGTATTTACATGTAAGTACTTTTTAAGTGAAATAAACAGGGCGCCTGGGTGGCTTAGTCGGTTAAGCATCTGCCTTCAGTTCAGGTCATGATCTCAGGATTCTCGTTTGAGCCCTAGCATGGGACTTCCTGCCCCTTCACCTTGCTTGTGCTCTCTCTCTCTCTCAAATAAAATCTTTAAAATATAAAAAAATTTTGTTTAATAAAAAACAGTTCTGAATAACTGATTCTATTAGTGAACCTGAAGGAACATTCTCTGCCAGGATATATGAAGAGAGACCACATTTGGACAGTAATAATAAGCAAGAAGGGCAGAAAGATAAAAACAACTATTCTGCTAACAGCAATGTGCATTTACCAAAAAAAAAAAAAAAAATCAAGTTTAAAGGGATTTATGAAAAAATTTTGGTAATTTTTATTCAAGGTTTTCTTCAAATAGCTCTGTAATGGTAATAATCTATCTTTTTCTACTTACTAAGAGGGTCAACTGAAACAGAAACTTGTTTAAAACTTGGTAGTAATGAAAAAAATTTAAAAGAACTTGCTGGTAATGAGAAAGAACAGTTTGTCTGGTATTTTATCTTAAATGCATAAGCTGTTGCTAAGTTTTTAAAGTCCTGATATTCTTGCAGATAAAATTTATTTCCTACCCCATGAGGGTTTAGTTTATCACTAAAACAAATTTGGGAGGAAAAGGTGGTCAGAATACAAATTTCTAGTTATACACAATTTTTTAAATGAAGTTTATCACTATTACTTTTTTTTTTTTAGTAATCTCTACACTGAACATGGGGCTCAATTTCCCCACTCGGAGATCAAGAGTCACATACTCTTCAGACTGAGCCAGCTAGGTACCCCATATACAATTATTTTAATGGCAGTCAGTTACTAAATTTGTAGAGCCCATCAAAGTTTGGTTTTACAGAAATATTCCAATTTAACACAATAATACATACTAACACTCAAAATAACTTGTACATAAACAAAATAACTTCTATGTATAACTTCTCTCAGTATGCATTTGCAGTCAGAAATTTGCAAGCAGAACCCCAACCATTAATTATGTATTAATTTCTTAACTAAAGTCAAGGAAGAGAAAATCCTCATAAGCCCAACAAACCATCAGGTTTATCTTCTACAGTTACCCTTATTTCAAGGTCATGGTCATATTCTTTTTTTGTTTTTTGTGTTTTTTTTTGATTTTATTTATTTATTTGACAGTGAGAGAGCACATGAAGGGAGACCAACAGAGGGAGAGGGAGAAGCAGGTTTCTCACTGAACAGGGAGCCTGACGCTAGGCTGGGTCCCTCCAGGACCCTGGGACCACAACCCCAGCTGAAGACAAACACCCAACCATCTGAGCCATCCAGGCACCCCTCAAGGTCTTACTCTTATTCTAAAAAAACCCTTTATAGTTGTAACACAATTTCTTTTCACAAGTAAATAAAAAATTCAATTATGTTAAACACACTCCACCCCAAGCACAGAGCCAAAGCTAACCACCCTGAGATCAATACATGAGCCAAACTTGGGAGGCTTAACTGCCTGAGCCACCCAGTCTGCTCCTCCCTGCTAGCTGGAGGGAGCAGGAGCTCATTTGGGAGCAGTGTGCACTCTCTCACACACACTCTAAATAAATAAATAGACTTAAAGTTTAAAAGCAAAAATGATTCAATTATATATGAAAAAGGCCTAGAAACACTATGCACAAAGATCACATGCACCCAATACTTTCACTTCTTCTCAGAATAGCCAATGCAAAGGGCTGTGAAATGCTACCCACCTTCTCCCTTTTTAACTTTATGACTGGGAAATACTATAGTATTTAAGCAGTTATTACAAAACATTTATGGGTTATCACCTGCAGTATCTTGTAAGTCTTATTACGAAGACACGAAATATTGTATTATTAATTACTTGCTGAAAATGGCCCTTTTTTTTTTTTTTAAAGATTTTATTTATTTATTTGACAGAGAGAAACACAGTGAGAGAGGGAACACAAGCGGGGGGGGGAGTGAGAGAGGGAGAAGCAGGCCTGAGCCCGATACAGGCTCGATCCTGGGTCTCCAGGATCATGACCTGAGCCGAAGGCAGTGGCCCAACCAACTGAGCCACCCAGGCGCCCCTGAAAATGGCCCTTTCAAACCAGCCCTCTCATTTTGTCAGAAAAGGATGCATTATATACCAAGACTTAGAACTCTCAGTCCCTACGTTATAAAAACTCAAATGATAGGGCTGGGTCATTGTGAAGCCAGTTCACTTAAAGATATATATGATGATATTACAGAAAAAAAAAGTTACTATGTAGCTACTTACATAAAGCTTGAAATCTATTCTTAATATAGGATTAGGAAGAAACTAATCTGGAATTGCCATGATCACTGCTACCTTTCTTCATGAAAAAGTTTTCATTTTCAAGCCACAGAAACACTTCAGAACACTGAAGGATATTTCCAATAATCATTTTTCTCTGTGTATGCCATTAACCCCTCATCCAGCACAAATTCATTTCTGTCATATCAATTTTAAAACAAACTATTGCTACACCTAGGTGGCTCAGTCAGTTAAGTGTCCAACTCTTGGTTTCTGCTAAGGTCATGATCTTGGAATCATGGGATCTCGACACGAAGTCAGCTTGCCCCTCTTCTTTTGCTCCCCCAGCTCAAATACATGCTTTCTTTCTCTCTCTCTCAAATAAATAAGCACACAAAATCCTTAAAAAAAAATTTTTTTTTTGAATGGGAGAAACCACAAAGATACATACACTTGGAAATCATCTAGATAGAAAAATTTTCTGGTTTCAAATTTAGCAATCAATACTAAGAGAAGTATGTTTAACTGGAACAATCTGAGTCAGGGAAGTGCTTCACTCTCACAAGACCCTTCAATTAAAAAAATGTAACATTATATATTAGTGTGTAATGTTCTTAGTTTATACACTTGAAGGTTACAAACAAATGGGTCAGAAATCTACAGCATTAGTAAAAATAAACAGCCTAAGTAACAAATACACATGGTCATACCTAAATCTAGATTTTTTTAATTTTTTCTTTGTTATTGAGACAGGAGGTTTTTCAGAATAATGCAAACGTAATCTTATTTCAGTCTGACATGTCAGCCATCCAGAATCCAAAGTTTCAACACCATCTGGTAGAGTAAATATGAAGAACTATAATTATTATACATACTTTTTGAAACAATCTGATAAGTACAACACACCTTTGACAATTCTAGTTCATTTTCACATATTAAAATGTAATGTACCACTGGAACTTCTCTCCAAAGCAATGATACAGGTAGTTTTAAATTTATCACTCAAAAAAACCTTTTATATGAAGTAGGGGGGAGTTAAATGTTAACAATTAGCCATATTTCACAACTTGAGTAAATTAAAATTTCTTATTGCATCCATTATCGAGGTAACAGCATCTACTTCTCAAAGAATATCACATTCCTCACTGGCTCTAACCTAGCACTGTTTCATGGAGAACCACTATCACACTTCCAAAAGCGTCACATGAGCTATTCAGCTGAAACCAGTTCTACCACTAGGAGAGGCATGAGAAGGTTAAAAAGAAAGCTGTGGGTCAATTTTGTATTCTTGCATTTATAAATTCCAACATAAATAAATGGCAGGACTGTGATAACACTGTGTTAGCATGATTTAACTTGAAGTTTCCTGCTAACGTATGTCATAAACTTTCCATAAATACCACAGAGCTGTTCGCTGTTTTGGACCCAAGTTTTTTATCAACAGGACTTAAACAAAACAGATGTTTTTCTCTCTAGGTATAACTTAGGTTCAATAGTTATCAAATTTTAAAAATAAAGAGAAACCACTATCCTCTCTTAACTTTAAACCGTTGTCAGAAATTGACAACATTGGAGAGACGGTCTTCCATCCTGAGAGCTAACTAAAGCTGAATTTAAGAGAACTACAAAAGAGGAAAGAAATGCCTGCATTTGTAACTATGCACAGATATTAATATACAACAGAGGGACATGTCATGCCTTACAGTTAAGGACATGAGAAAGCTACTTCTCCATCCAGCAAGCTCTCTAAAACATGTAGCATAAATATCATCTTTTGTAAATAAAGAAAACAAGACTCTAAAACACTAAAATTAAAGCTATCCAAATATTTTAGACTACCTTATAATGTAATATAAATAATCCCAAGTAAAATTAAGGAAAAGAAGTTAAATTCCTATCTTAATACTGCCAAAGCATGTACATTTCTCAAGTGCATAAACAAAGGCACCTAGTATCAGCAATTTATCTCTGGTTCACAGTCAGTGCAAGCACACCTTCTGCTCACCTCCTTTGTATCTTTGACCTCTACAGTATAGAATCTAAAAAAAAACACAGTTTAACATCATAACACTACTCTACTGTGACAATTTCAGTCACCAAAGACAACTTGAACCCTCAGGATAAAGTATTTAGTGAAGCACAAAATTTATGAATGCATGACATTTTGAACATATTCAAAAGTAAAAGGATTATCTACCTACTGTAAACTAATTGTTAAAGTCTCAGGAGAATTACTGCAACATTTTGTTTAATCTGGATTTTACTGTAAATGCATATATACACAAAATGCACAGACCTTGCTTAAAAGTTTAGAATGTTTGGAAACATAAATACTATACATCAGGGTTAAAGGGTGATGATCTATTAACAGTTAAGTATAATACTCTTAAATTAAGTACATTAATTCATACACTGGAAGTCACCAGTCAAAAACTAAAAGGATAAAATTTTAAAGCTTAAGAATTATATTGGAAACTACTATTTAGCAGAATGTAGCTGTTTCTTGGATCTAGTCTCTGTTTCAGTATCATACTGTCGTACTTTCCTGGGCTGTTTCTAATGAAAAGTTAAGGTAACATCTCAGTGGTATCAGTAAAGACTGTCAAAACTCAGTCTCACTTACTGTGGATTCCAAATTGTCCATCGTCAATAATAATTTCACTTTCTAGAATTGAAGGAAAATAAAAAAACTAGTTAAAATTCATGATGTATACAGAATGAACAACTGAGAAATTACCCACCTTAAGGATTTTTAAAATCTGAAATCTACAATTTAAAAGCAGCCCAAAGTGAATAAGCATATTTATTGTAGCCCTCAATAAAGCATTCCCCTTTTAAGGAGACAATCAAACACTGTAAGTTCTTACAAACTTGGTGATGATTTGTGGTATTACAAGGAAGGGAAAGAAAACTCCTCAGAGAGGTGCTCTAGAGGCACTGGGACAAACCCCTATATACCCATCAATTTATGAGACAGGCTGCTCAACAACAATATCTCCTAGTTGATTTTTTTAAACCAAAAGTCTCGGCACAATTAAAATGCTTATTCTTATGTAGTGCATATTCTGAACTTATCTAAAACATAACTCTCCTCGAATCCCAACTATTCTCTATAGCCAGCTACAAGCTTTACAAACAGCACAAACTTACCTGCATATACAGAGCTGTGAGGAACTACCAAAAGAATAAGTGCTAGCACATTCCCTCTAACAGAAATCTGAGCTAAATAAGAAAGCTGGGAAGCCCCACCCTCTTCAGTAAAACACTGATGATCTTCCCTGCTACTTCCTTTCCCAGTTTAACTTTAAACGTAAGTCTGAAAAATTTGTCAAATAGGTGTGATAGTTCCCAACAAAGATTCTTGGTAGATTTCACGCAGCTATTAAATTTAGAGGTTGTGCTTTACAAAGGTATAAAATTAACTTTTAAAAGACCAGAAATAAACACCCCACTTCTCACAATAAGAAAATATATTTAACTGCAAGATGCTTCCAAACACAAATTATTTTTTAAGTGTTTAATACCTAATCATTTCCAACCTCAGTATGGGACTATTGTAATTCTATACTATTTGAGCAAATTCTAAATATACTGTCAGAAATGTATTATAACATAAAAGAAAATCCAATAAAGAGGATGGAATGAAATATCTGTTTAAACAAGACATGTCCTTGCCACAGGGTAAAGCAGGATCTCTCACTACTTTCTAATCTAAGATAGCTACTAGGCAAGCCATTTATTATCTTTAAAATCTAATTTTCTCTAGAAGCTAAAAGATACAGTTCTCAGCATGAGTGAATTTACAGATGAATCCAAGTGGGTAATTTATGTGTATAATATGAACTTCAAATTTTACTCTCAATAAGGAAAAGGAAATTAAAAAATACTTGTATGACGAGAAATGCCATTTTTGGCACAAGAAAACTGAATGATGTTTTTTGGGGGAAAAAAAGAACAAGAACAAAATAAAATCAACTATCTGAGTATCGATTTTAACACAGCCAGCAGGTATTTAAGTAAATTAGAAGGAAAATATGTCTGCTACAACCAAGAAATTTGAATGCATTCATACAAGTTTATTCAAGTACTTACTATTTAAACACACACACACACACACACACACACACACACACACACACACAACAGGCTAACTTATTCTATTGCTCTTACTATTCAAAGTTAAAATTTAAGAATTTTTGTTTGGGATTAATTCTTCCCTCAAATGTTCTCTAAGCTCTCTGAGCAAGTAATCAAATAAAGTCATGGATGCTCAGTCAAGAATGTTATTTTACAAAGTTTATTAAATACTCCAAATGAAAATAAATATTCCACAATTAATCAAGTCCCCCCAAATAAAAATAACTTGGCAAGCATTTCTAACAAAGCTTACAAAGAAAGGCAATTAAGAACTGTTTAGTTTTAAAAGATCTATGATATGCTAAGTGAAATTTGCAGTATGACAATGCATTGACCTTAAACTTTAGAATAAAAATTTATTAAATCCCACTAAGCCATTGTGCAGCATATTAGTAACTTTATGCATATGCCTCAAACAGATGCAGTTAATGCCCATACCTAAAGGGGTTATTGATCGTGGTTGTAGATGAGTCTCCCACTTGTGAACTATGACTTGGCATGGACCACCGATAGTCTGCAATTTAAAAGTTAAACGTCTGCAATAATTTCTTATATCTTATTTTCTACCCATGACTCCATTAGACGTTTGTGGCCTAAGTCTTATACTAGATACGAAACCAAAAGATTCATCTTGTTATTTATCAATATTATATGCCAAAAATCAGGAATGTACCAGGTCACAAAAACATGAGTGCTGGAAGAAAAGGACGGTGAGGCAGTAAACAAAAAAAGATAAAACTGGCACATAAAACCATCTTAAACCCTTTCTTAATTCTTCCTACAATATTCCTAATTATTTTAAAGAAATTTTCCTATTTAGCTATAAATTCCCATAAATTAAAGTTAACACCAAATATACTTTTTGCCTAGTTGTCAGTGGTCAGTGAGATATTACTGAATAAAGTGATCTCAAGTGTTTGGGAAAAGCCTCTACTCTATGATAGTAGGACTAGTAGGTACAAGTACTTCAAGATCAATGATCACACATTACTCAAGGAATTAGAGGGCATAACAAAATTCTTTATTATAGTAAGTAAATAGAACATCGAATTTCTTGTATCATAGTAACCAGTGCTTCTAAAAAGCACAGGAAAACCCTGAAAGTACATGTGCATGAGTAAATTTGAAGAGTAAGTTTGACAAAAAGGGAAGGACCACCTAGTTTTCTCTTTATGCCCTACAGTTCATAAACTCATATAGGCTGAAAACTTCTAATATTGTCTTGTTATCAGGTTCTTTTACTAAAAGGGAAAATAAAGCTTTATGTGTTAACATCTACAGCAATTTAAAAACAAAAATGAACTATCAACCAAGATTCCCTATGTACACCTAAAGGACTGAACTACTAAGTGCTTCCTAATTTTAATCATTTTTAAAAAATCGACTCAACTTATGTGCCAAAATAAAACCATTAAGTACACATTTTAGAAGTAAAATTTCAAACTGTAATCTTATAAGGTATTTTATATTTCTCTTCACATCTTCAGAAGACATTTAATAAAATACAATGAAGCAAAAAGAAAACACAAAAATCATTCATTATCACACCACTTAGGGATAATCACTACTGATGTTTTCATACATAAATCTTCAAGCCCTCTTCTCGGCAATTACATATTCTTAAGAAGCACAGAACATATAAGCTCCTCTCTACATATTGTATACACCTTTAGATGGTATGAAGTACTCTTCTGTAGGGTGGCTGGGTTATGGAAAAAATAAAAATTAATAAAAATACATACTCTTCTGTACTTTACAGGTTTGAATATTAATAATAAATGTGCCAAATGATAATAAACGAGTATGAGACAAATTAGGCACATTAAATAATTAAATGCAAGAGATACTCTACTACTTAAAAATAACCAGGGGTTGAAATCTTTTTTAAGACTTGCAAACTTTTGAACTTTGAAAAAGAAATACCATTAGCCATTCAACAGCAAATCCTCATTTTCTCTAGCCGAATACCTCCTTGTTTTAAGGGTTCAACTTATGAGTTGGCAGACTGGGCAGATGTTTTTCAAAATTTTTTTTACTGTGAAACAGTTCACCTTAAATATAGTGACTTTCATTTCCTTTACACTAAAACATGGAGATAGATTTAATCTTACATCTGTTAGTATTTTTTACTGCGACTTTACCATCTCATTTTTTAAAATTTATTTCTAAACATCAAACTTTCTGATCCTTAAAAGATACAAATAAACACATTAAAAAGAAACAATGTTTCTTAGCAAAAGAGAGTATCCAGAAAGATCTAACCTATACTCTTCCCCATTCCTCTCGTGTCCCCTGCGCATCCCCCTTCCCCCCAAAACATCCTCTTTGCATAATGATGGTATAGATTCTAGATTCTTATAGAAGTTACTAACCAAAGGTGACTTTAAAGGGTTCCAGAAACATACTATTAAATATCAGCAAGGATAAGAAGTGGATAGAAGAAAGGAGAGTTTGTTTTTGTATCAATTCAGTGTCAGGGGAACTTTACAAAGTGTTGACTACAATATCTACATCTAACATCAGAATAGCCCTGTGGATAAAATATTTGGTAGAAAACATATTTTAATAACTGCATCCTCATCTACTTTACTAGCAAACCCACTACTCACAGCATAAACTACCTAGGCTTGAACAGAATGGATCATCTGACGAGCAATCCAAAGAGCTAATTCAACAGATGACTTCTAATTGGGTATATAAGTGTTTATACTACAAATTATGTTTGTTGGTACAACAAAGTGTTATAATAAAGAAAAAAATTCACCAAGTTTTAAAATACAGTGAATTTTCAAAATTGTACTACCTTGTTAAACTTTAGAAGGTAATCTTAAATTTTAGCTTACTCAACTTCTTAAAAGATATTTAAGCCCTGAGCACTGGAAATTAAAAATCTCCGTAATGACTCCAAAACATGCAATCCTTTTTAACAAGCTAAATGTAACAAACTCATTCTTCAAGATCTTAGAAAAAAAGAACAGTTTCATTCTGTAAAAGGCAAGGTAGATCTTTGAAGAAAAAAGTAACATCATCAGTCCAAGACATTATTCTAGGACTAGTACTGAGTGCTATTTCACAATTTAACGTATATTAAATCAGATGATTGCTGAAATGTTTCCAAACAAGTATATTAATAAAAATTCAAAATAATCTATTATCTGCGAAGAAAGGAAAGCAAAATGACTGCTTTCTTAAATAGTGACCGGCATCATGCAGCTGCATCAAGCACTGAGAGAACATGTAGACTGAGGTTTTGGTCTGTTTTGTTTTGACCAAACTATGTAGCAAAATAATCAACTAGTAGTGTAATATTATTTTCAAATATCATGAAAAGTGTAACTTCTAAAATTTCTCTGTTGTCTTTCCACATTTTGAAAAAAAAAGGTACATGTAAAAGGGGCTCTGAAGAACTTTTTTCTATGATGGCAAGGCCAGACCAACAGTCATTTAAAAATAACGATTTTTAATAAGACTTATAAGAAAAATGGTCACTTATGGGTAAGTAAAGTGTGAGGTGAAGAAAGCTAGGTGGACAGACATCTGTGAGATGGTTCAAGTTTGAGGTTAACAGCTGAGGGTACTTAGCATCCAGAAGAATTTTATTAAGAAAACTACTAAATAAAATAAGATACCTGGGCTCTTCTGTAAATAAACAATGATGTGCCTATCACAGATGATCGATTCTTTTGTTAAAGGATTTAAACAAAAATCAAGGTAGATTAAGAACAAAGTAAGGGTTTATAAGAAATCTAATTATTAGTGAATGTGAACACCTATAAAAATTAGAAACAGAAGTTGCTGAAAAATAAAGAGCTATTTCCACTGAAATGAAGGGAAAATCACAGACATTATTACAAATTGGATAACATTTCAGTATCAGGTTACATCACTAATTCTGGCCACAAGTATAGAAGGATGGACATGGATTTAAAAAAAATGTTTAAGTTTATGTTAAAATGGACCATCTGTAGATTCCCACCTGTGTTTTCATTCCAATATCTACAACTTTTGTTTGCTATGTTCAAGATAGTATTTTGATTTATTACCTGTAAAATTATTTTAAAATTCAACATATTAACACCTCATTCTAATTCTACAAAGTAGAATACAAGAGGTAGCTATGAAGAGAGAAAAGGGACTTCGAGACTCTTCTAAACTAAAAAGGATATGCCAGAAAGAGCAAAAACGGAGGAGAAAATATGGATGGTAAGACTTTATTTGCAATAAATTTTAGCAATGAAAGGACCTAAGAAATCTAATGGTCCAACCCTTCATTTTATAGATAAGAAAACTGACATATGAAAGTCAAGCGACAAGACCACAAGATTTTTAGCTTAGGCTCTACAAATGCTTGGGTAGACTACCTCAGCAAAATTAATCTTATTACACATTTCGGCTTTTCACTCTTTAACAGTTACTTTGCTTTCCTATCTTTTTTATATTCATAAAATATATATTCCAATAATTTACATTTTACAATAAGATTCTTTGCACATTAGTTTTATCATTTGACAACACATAACTGAAAGTTTCATAATTATTTCTATTTAAAATTAAGTGTCATTTAAAGAGCGCCACCAACTTTTAAAAGAAAAGAAGTGTCACTTTAAGCTGGCATGTGGGGAAAAAAAAAAACAAAACCTCTAGCTATATGCATGGGATTTTATGTAGCTATTTACTCTAGTCCATGAAAAACATACTTACCGTGGCAGCCCCTGCATCACACGGTACATGTGTACACGATACAGAGCACCTACTTAAAGAAACACACTCACCAACACATACTGTAAACTTTTGCAAGTATTACAAGGGGAAAAACTTGTTTTTTTACCATAAGCAGACTTCTTGCCGAGTTTTTTAGAAGGCAGTTTGGACTGATTTGCTGCTTTTGGTTACATTTTCAATGAAGAGGGAAAGTACTGTAGGTTGGCTTAATTTGATCTATGTTGACAATAGTCTTACTTTAGAAAACTATGCCCAAAGGACTCATTATGATTTTTCTTGTCCAAATGCCCCTTTCAGTAAAATTCAGGTGATTTCACATATTACAAATTTCACATACCAGGATCCTCAAATAAACTTTCAACATCATGAGTGCCATGATCTATTTTTCACTGCACAACTGTTCAAATTAACCTGAAAAACTGTGCCACAATGCATAACCCTTATGCCAAATAAATGATCTTTAGTCATTAAAATGAGACTATTGTCAAGATAAGCCAACACAATGATCAACCATAATGTAATTTTAATTACTGAGTATTTACAATATATTCTTGGAATAAGAAACGTAATAGGTGCAAAAGACAGCTGAAGTGGCTTTGTCAGTTTTTTCTTTTCTGTAATGGTGGCTAAGAGAATGAGGTAACTGTGGCTGCTTGCATTTTTCACATGTAACAAGTATTCAATGATCCCAAAGGGAAATAAAAATTTTTAAATGGTTTAATCCATGTTTTGCTTCCTAGATTCCTGCCTAAATCCCTACTCACATGCAGCCTAAGTGTGCTCGAGATAAAAATCTGAAGGAAAAGAATTCTTTCAGGAAATAAGCATCTTTAGGGAAAGAATCAACGTTTTTCTTTTCTAAATATGAAAATAATCCCCAAATAATAAATGATTGTGAGCAAGCAGATTAGATTTAACAGATACTCCAAGGGCCTTCAGAAAAGATCCTACTCTATCAACACCATGGTTGAAAAAAAAAATCTAAGAGAAATGACTTCAATTCTGATAGGAGTTAAAACAAAAGCAGCCACTAAGGATGGCTTTTGTGAAATAACTTTCTTAAAATAATTACTCACTTAAAGCTGGCTATATACTCCTTCAAATGTATTTATACCACATAAGGATTAAAAAATGAAACAAAAAGAAAACCCTTTTAACTGGCTACTTTACAAAAGTTAGAGAAAAAGCAGCTACTGAGAACACTCGCTTATCATTAAAACCAATTTCATAAGAAGAATACTGCAGAATATACTTACTATTAGTCTTTTTAAAATTCCACTGCAGACATCGTCTGCCTCTGAAGTAGTTACTTGCTTGCTTTTTAGCATTAAAATATCATTAATCTAGAGGTCTGTTTTCCTTATTTGAGCAAAATAAATTCGCATTACTTTCAGTTTTTCCAAACTTATATTAGTTGCTTTTGAAAGAAGTCTGTTACAGAAACTGGAAATGAGATAAAGAAAACATACCTTTGGTTCCAAAAAGCACCCTTTGAAGTACCGATACTGAATTGACACTCCTCTAGTGAGTACAATGGTTGCTTTCCATAACATGCTGTGAGGAAAAAGAGCAGAAGCATTAATATCAAACTAAAATGCATAAACTTCATAATACAAACAACCCCTCCAGCAAGGCCTGTGACCAATACCACTCATTTATTCCTACACAGAATTATATTCCAGGCCTACCCTGCATCAGGCACTGGGAACACAATGAAGAATAAAGCAGAAAGAGCCCTATCTTCAAGCAGATTGCTTTCTTGTGAAGGTAGACCATTAACCAAACATACATAGAAGGGGCTATCTGACCTTTCGGATGTGACAGGAAAATTTGGAGGAGAGGCCTCAATGAAGAGTAGTCTGAAAGGAGTCCTATGTAATGAGAAAGTACCAGCCACACAAAGACAAGAAGTATTCCAAACAGAAAAAGTAGCACAAAAGTGGAAGCAAGAGTCAGAATCTTCTCTGACTTCCCACTTAGAGATGTTACATAGCTGCTAAGAGGCTTTGGGAGCTGAGGCAGTCAGTTATACTCATGTTCCCAACTGTCCCTTGTCCTGAGTGTCTTGCCCAGCCTCTGGCTACTCTCCTAGCCAAGCAACTGGGATCTATATCTCACTTGTTTCAACTCAATGTCTTTCTCTGAACTATGCAATGCTAACATAGTCTACTGCTAGTCTAAAGCTTTGACTCAACTGTGAAAGCAGTAACTACAACTCATGATTAAGACTGATTTTTATTACCTTCCAATCATAGACCAGTGGTATCCAAACTGTGATCCAAGGACCATCAACATCACCCTGGAGCTTGTTAGAAATCCAAATTTCAGGCCACACCTAGACCTACTGAATTAGAAACTTGGGGGGGGGGGAGGGGGAAGTCCAGCAATCTGTAATTTAACAAGCCTCCAGGTGACTCTGATGATGAACACTTAAGTTTGAGAGCCACTGTCATAGACCATTACCCAAACATTAATTCAGCATGAACAGTTTAGTGAATAAACAGCAGCTCTAAATGTTCTTCCTCGGTACCAGATGGCTAGCACTGTTTCCCACCTGGCTCTGCCAAGGCAGCCTTTAGGGCATTATCCTCACTCAGACTCAATCCTGGGTTCCCAACAAAATATCCACCACAACCACCTGTCACCCCTGGTCAACGATTAGATTAATATGGTAGTAATAAAATACATACGCCCTGGCTCCACCTGGGAGACTCTGATTTCAGAGTTGTGGATGGAGCCCGGTCATGCGGAGTTTGCACAGGGTATGTGAAGACAAAAGGCTGGTTGAGGGCCACTGCTGTAAAGCAAGACCAGCAAATGCTCAGCACATGTGCCTGTACTATTTTTCCCTGATAAGCCTCACAGTCCTTTTCAGCACAGCTTTCCAGGCACACTCTACCAACTCTGAGGTGAAATTACATCCCATCTCTGCTACAAATAAACAGCAAATTGCTAGTACTATCTTCATAAATCGGTCAGCCAGAGTACGTGAAGCCAGCCCCATCCTGTGTATACAGTGGAATTAGTGGGAAGCTCTGAAAAATGTACTGGGGTCCCTCTCTCACGCACTATTCCTCATTCCCCAGGGGTAGGATCTAAACATGTATTTTTTTAAAGCCCTCACACGTGAGTCTAACGTATGCCCCTGGTTAAGAACCGCTAAATGAAAAGAGATGGAGAGAGCAATGCATTGAGTTTTTTTATTCCACTTCCCTAAGTAAATGTTGCAAAGTTAAAAATGCACCAGAACTGTTCAGTGACACCAAAAATGAACATAATCTGATGAAATCCAAGAAAAGTCAGGAAAGAGGGGCAGTGAGGCTTAGTGTACCTGCCAGATTTTGAATGCCCTCATATCCTCCCCCAAAATACCATAAGTTCTAAACAAGAGCAAATAAAACCACAAGTGACCCATATTTTCAGCATTATTAGAAAATAATACTACAACTTCAAATTATCTGTTAAGTTGGGGAAAAAAAATCCGAAGAGCTCTTGTCACTATAAGTCTAAAGATATGGAGAAGCTTAACAGACTCTGAAAAAGAGCTCTGTACAAGGGTGAAATGCATACAGACACAATTCTAAAACACAAGAATGGTATCCAAGGCAAATGCTTTTTTGTATCTTCTTGTATCATCTACTTCCTTTCTTCAGGTGAAACACTGTTTATCTGCCATATATGAATCAATTACATTTCAGTGTGCGTCAGCAAAGTAAAGTGCCTGTTCCCTTCAAGTTACGTAGTTAGGTGTTATCTCATCTGTTCACATAACTTTGACCAGGCAAGCCAAAATGGACTTAAAGACAGGTTACAGGGCAGCTAGAGTGTTCAGAGCAAGATGTGTTTTAAGAACAAGTTCAGAAAGACATAAGGTTTTACTTCAGACAGGAGGCTGATGTGAAAATGAAGGAAAAAACAGCCACTTGAGGGGAATAAACATTTTATTCCTCTGTGACTCCAGTATTATTTACCAGTAAAACTGTACTTATAAAATCAGCTGAGAATTGGCTGCAAAATTGTGTCACACTAGTGACATATAGGGAAAGGGTGTTTTACAGACTTTTTTTTTTTTTTAAGATTTATTTACATGTCAGAGAGAGAGAGAGTGCACAAGTAGGGGAAGCAGCAGGCAGAGGGAGAAGCAGGCTCCCTGCTGGGCAGGAAGCCCAATAAGGGACTTGAGTCAAAGGCAGATGCTTAAATGACTGAGCCACCCAGGTGTCCTGGTTTTTCCTTTCCTTAATTTGCATTATGGTACTGTATTGTTATTTTCTTTTGCTTTGCCATCAGCCTCAAGCTGTCTGCTATGAAGGACCAGTTTTTGTTTGCTTGTCTGTCCTGTAACCAATACTTCTGATCTATGTATCCAGCATAAGAGATGAGTCCACAGTGACATGCATGAATGTCTCAGTAATCTCAAAGTGCTATAAACATTTCTAAATGCTTGCTCTTAATTTCTGTATTTCTCACATAATGCACTGATTATTAGAAAAACTAAAGTTCTGGGCACCTGGGTGGCTCAGTGGGTTAAGCCTCTGCCTTCGGCTCAGGTCATGATATCAGGGTCCTGGGATTGAGGCCCGCATCAGGCTCTCTGCTCGGCAGGGAGCCTGCTTCCTCCTCTCTCTCTGCCTGCCTCTCTGCCTACTTGTGATCTCTCTATCAAATAAATAAGTAAAACCTTAAAAAAAAAAAAAAAAGAAAGAAAGAAAAAGAAATACGGTGGGAACTACCAAAAGAACCAGCCAAAAGTTGAAAATGGGAAATTAAGAAACTTTTTTGTTACAACCAACCTTGTACAACTACTTCGCTCTATGCACATGCGAGAACTGTCATATAAATTAAAACTAAAAGAAGGCAATTATATGAAGGTATTTTAGCAACCTTCCAAGTTTCTAATCTGGATGTCACAATTATTCTGTAACCTGTTATCTCCCTTCTTACCTTTCACCTGTCTCATTTTCTGGAAGAAGAGCCACAGCATTCTGAGGACTCCAGTTTCCCAAAGCATCACAGCTCCCACATATGGCAAAAACTTCTCCTAAAGAAACAACAACCAGTTATAGTGGGCTAAGTAAGAAAGTTTCAAATTTTAGTTTTAGGAAGCAAGAAAAGAGCAGTCAGTTCCAGTAGCTGACCTGGATGCAGAGTCCCCTCTAGCAGAGATGGAGGAACCTCACTGGAGACATTCGTCAGACCGAGGCACCACAACAACACCTGCGTTCCTAACCTGACCTCCTCTACAGAACCAAAACCAAAGAAAAGGAGGGATGGATAGGGATGAACTAGTCTTCACTTGTTCAGCCACTTAACTGAGCTAATAACAAGCACAAGACAAAGTGATCATGCCACATTTCCTGCCTTCAAGGAAGCTTCTGGTTTAAAAAGACACACACTAAATGCATATAAGTATTCTAAAGAAACAGTAACCAATATTTTCCAGGAATGCAAACAGTGGCTATTATCAAACTAAAGATTAAGAAAACTACCAATGGGACAACAACAACAAAAATTCCTCCAAAGGCTTACAAAGTGAAAAATCTAGTTCTCCTTATTAAAATAATAACTATTATTTTACCAGAACACTTCTCATCAATACTTCTCATCAACAGACAAACCAAAATATAGCTGCCACCAATATTTGCTGAATTATGTATATTCAGCAAAAAGTCTACAACTTTAAGGTGCTTGCATAGTTTAGTCAGTCGAGCGCCTGACTCTTGGTTTTGGCTTGGGTCATGATCTTTGGGTTGTGGGATCGAGCCCTGTGTTGGGTTCCACACTAAGTGGGGGAGTCTGCTTGAGATTCTCTCTTCTCCTCTCCCTCTGGTACACCCCCAACCCACCCCGGCTTGCACATGCTCTAAAATAAATAAATCTTAAAAAAAAAAAAAAAATGTTTTTTTTTTCTTGGATAGAAGTATGGAGAAGTCTTTGACACAGCAATACATTCTGAATTACTAGAATTAAAATTCATAGAAAAAAAGATAATGAACTGATGCCAAGTGAACAAAGTTCAAGACAAACTCCTCCACATGCTGAGTGGCTTTCAGGCATTACTCTAGGAAAGCCAGAACTGTAGCTGGCTTTAACCACCACATGATCATTCTTTAAGGTTAGACTGTCTAAAATTTAACTGAAATTTCAAATACAATAAACAGGAGTTCTGAGGGTTTTAAATACATGTTTGTCAAGAAGAGAGTCGTTACATATAGAGAATTCATGTTAAAATACTCACCAATCCTTTAGAGTAACTAGATTTTATTTTGTAATTAGGTTATCATTACCTTCTCTGATTAAAAAAAAAGATAAACACTATTACTAAATACAAATATTCATTCCCAAAGTCATACACGTTGCTGTGCACATGGTCCTCTCCTACATTCACATCTACCACTACCTTCCCTCTAGGCTTTGAGAATTCACTCTCATTAAGCTCACTCTTCTAGGGCTAATTCTGTGGTTGGTCCATATGCCTGACATGGCCAGCTCCTTCTACCTTAAACTGCCTGTGTACAATTCCCTAAAAGGATATGATACAGCTCTGTAGTCTTCTCTCCACAGAGAAAGCTACACAGCGGACTAGAGGTGTGCTCTTGACCCAAGTGAGCCAATCTATCAGCTGACTAGTAATCTTCAATCTGCAGAATCCTGCCCAGAGATGGGAGCTCTTTACTAGGTCATCCTGACTAAGAATTTGATGGACAAACACACACTCTGTCAGCTGCTCTAATGGCTGCTAGACCAAAGATGCTGGATACATAGAGTGAACCATTCATTTATTTCTTGAACACATATTTACTCCTGCTCTGAGCCAGGCACTGTGTCAGGTTCATGCACTCAACATGACAAGACAAAGTCACATTTTCACAGATCTTACAATCTATCTATAAACAAAATTACTCAAATAACTCCATAAAATCTGTAAGGTATTACAAAAGTCCTGGAACCCTGAATTTCAGAGGGATCCTAACCCAACTAAATGAGGGGCTAGAGTCAACTAAGGAGAGTTAAAGCGGAGGAGGTAGGCTACAGATCTAGGCAAAGGAAATACTTTGAGAAAGGCCCAAAAGAGGGAAAGAATGGAACAGATTTGAGGAACTGGCCAGTATAGTGAGTACTTTTTAAATGAGGAGATACATAACCCAGGCATGATACTATTCTGATAATGCTATTCACCTTAAAATTACTTCACACTGTGTTAGTAGACAGCAAAAAATACAACAAACCAAAAAATTTACAAATAGGGAACAAAGTTATCTTAACCAAATATTTCACCAACTTCTTGCACTAGCAAAATTTCCCTCATTTTCATGGTACTTAAAAATTAGAGTCCAACTATCGTCATCCTGTGCAAAATTAAATAAATTCACAGCTTTCTTGGAAAATACGAGACTAAGACATTTATTGTTTGGGGAAGTATGTTTTTCTTTCTTAAGTTTACTATACTCCAAGCACATTTCTGAAATCAGGTTAAGTCCTAAAGATAGTTTCATCCAAAAATTAGGCCTACCATAATAACAAACAGCATATTTAAGATAGTCAAGATAAGAAAAATACTCATTTAAAATTTCATTTTAAAGTAAAACTTTACAATACCTGGTAAAAGAGTTCCTCTTATTTCAAAGGTAACCTGAGAAGGTGTCATTCTGATGGATTTATTTTACAATGTTGAGCTAGGAAGAAAAAGAAAATGTCATTTAAAATATATAAAAATCTTAGCTCTAGATAGCTACCACCAAGAAACAAATTAAAAAACAAAACAAAAAAACAAAAATAAATAATTCAAAACTGTGAACAAAAGATTTCAGAAAACTTACATATAAAGGCTGAATTATTTAGGAAGTACCTAGCAAATTTTAAGACCTAATGTTAAAGCCTATTCTGTGTGTAGGGACCAGAAAAAATGCAAAACAAGCCTGTCTAAACTTTTTTTTTTTTTTGAAGGATTTAAGATTCTCTTGTTACAAACTTTCTTTTCTGATAAGCAGCTGTTCTGAACTCAACCTATCTTTCCCAACCAGGCTCATGTTATGATGGAGGAAAAAAAGCAAAACAAAAAGAAAAAAACAACTACAAATAGAAAAACTTGGCTCAAGAGAGGATTTCTACTTCAACAAGGTTTCAACTACAACAACAAGTAAACAAATGAAGAACTTAAGTACCATTCAGTGAGACTAGTTATGTTTGCAACAAGATGCAGATTCTGCTTCTAAGTAACGTTAATAACTAAAAACAAACAAACAAACAAACCCTCACCCATGAACCACTCTTTTCAGATCTTCTCTGTATTAATAGGACTGTCATTATAATAGTTCCACAGACTCAAATTTAAAGTCTCAACTCTGCGATCTATTACCAAACCCTGTTGATTCTAATGGATCCTACATGCATGCCTTTCTTTTTACAGTCTGAACTTCATTCAAAATCCTAAGTATTCTAACCTGTGTTTTGGATTCTGTCTTCCCAATAACAAATTTCATGTCAGTTAGAATATTCTTCCTCAGGGGCACCTAGGTGGCTCAGCCGGTTAAACGTCTGCCTTTGGCTCAGGTCATGATTCCAGAGTCCTGGAATCAAGCCCCACATTGGGATCCTTACTCAGTAAGGAGACCGCTTCTCCCTCTGAATGCTGCTCCCCCACTAGTGTACTCTCTCTCTGTCAAATAAATAAATAAAATCTTAAAAAAAAAAAAAAATATATATATAGTCTTCCTCATGTCCCTGAATTACTTCCATTACTTATAGAAATCTAAACCCCCTGGGAGCGCCTGGATGGCTCAGTCCTTAAGCATCTGCCTTGGGCTCAGGCCATAACCCCAGGAGTCCCTGGATAGAGCCACATCGGGATCCCTGCTCAGCGGGAAGCCTGCTTCTCCCTCTCTCACTCCCCCTGCTTGTGTTCCCTCTCTCGCTATGTTTCTCTCTGTCAAATAAATAAATAAAATCTTAAAAAAAAATCTAAACCCCTAATCTTGGATAGGGGATACATTTTCTCTCTAGCTGATTTTTCATTTCTTGGTTGTTCACCCCAGCCAAACCAACCTGTTTACCCTCCCCTAATTTAAGTACCTGAGGGAAGATAGCAATTTTTAAAAATATACACAGTATCTATGCTAAAGAATGCTATACAACTTTATATATAGAAAGAACACATATTCTACATAAGGGCAGATCATATTCTACATAACTTCTCCAAACCCCCTCCAAAATTTTGTGCCCTGATTCACCAATATTCCTAAAATAATTCTAATGTCTTTACTCTGCATCATTTCATTAATTTACCTGCTTAAAGGTTATCTGTATTCATACATTTTAAAAATCATAAAGTAATTTTCATAGCTATTCATTCTTCTATTTCCCCTTTGCTCCCTTTTCCTCCCCATGAACGTATGCCCAACTCTGCAATGACCATTCAAAGAACACTGCCGCTCAAGTAACTATACTTCCAAGTCAAGGTAGATCTATAGCAGCAGTTCTCAGTGGGAACAATTTTGCCCTCCAAGGGATATTTGGCAATGTCAGGAGGCATTTTTGGTTGTCGCAACTGGGACTGATACTGCTGGTATCTGGGGGGTAGAGGCCAATAGTGCTATTAAACACCATGCAGTGCACAGAACAACTCTTCACAAATAACTGTTCAGCTCCAAATATCAACAGGGCTGAGGGTGAGAAACCTGATCCACAGTGGCTGCTCTGAGGGTCAAGAATCCAGACTCAATGTTAGTTACAAACTATTTATGATCCCAATCCCACTTACATCAGTGATAAAATGTAAATGTTGAATATTCATATTAAGCAAGACCACCAGTCAATGTGGTTCCATATCACTTGAATACAGGATCCCCTGTTTGATAATTCTACCATTTCAGTTAGAAAACCCAAGGCCGTGCACTAGGGAAAATACTGTCCTTGATCAAAACAATTTGTCTAAGAATAAACATGATCTATTTAAAGCATATACATCCAGTTCTAGCACTGGAAAAGAATGTTCTAAATCTAAAAATAGCTGCAGATTGTTAGCCCTCTCCTTAAGCAATTATTATCCAGGCATCTTATTAGCTCTCCTTTAATATGACATCTGCTAGGAATCAGAATACTAACTCTAAGAAAAGGAATAGTTCCTTTTCTAATAAATAGTTCACTTAAACACCACACTCTTACATTTAATTTATGACATATGAAGAAACCTCAAGACACCAAAGAGCTTGGGTTTTACATAACTGAATTAATTTTGAGACACAGCAAAAAGTCCCATCATCCAGCAAAACTGCTGAATAACCAACCTTAACCTCAACCTACAACTTCTCCTTTCACCTATTGCTGCCAGTTTTCAACAAAGGACTACATAACCTCATCTACAGAATTACACAGTTGCTACCCAACTATTTTCTAACCAATTTTAAATATCTATTTTAGCCAATCTTAGGGAAATCAAATGTAATTATTCCTACGTATTAAAATCAACAACTGGCACAAAATTACTTCTAAATTTCTACTGCATTAAATGGGAAACTTACACAAATTCAACTGATTATTAAAACTGACTTTCATTCTTAAGGTTGCTTTTAAAAGTGGCTACAGTAACTTGGTAACAGCTATAGTAACAACTGCAGTAAATGTACTGTACAAAACTATATACACAAGCACAAAAATACTCCCCCCAAAAACCTCCGTGGATGTCAACAAAGCATCCTTTTCCACCTGGATTGACAAAAGTCCTATAGTCTGGTTTAATTTCCTGTCTTCCACCTCCCACAATTTAATACCATACCAAATAAAAGCCTCGGGAGCTGCTCCTACACCAGTTTACTTGATCATGGACAGAAGCCAAAATTCTGGTGCAGGATTGGCACGCACAATTTTGGCACCCGGCTACCACCAAAACAGTAGTGACAAAGTAAAATACTGTCCTGTTGCGGAATGCAAAATTTACACACCCACCAACACTTCCTCTTCTTTCAAACAAGCAGAAAAAAAAAAAAAATCCCAACTTGGACTGGGGAGGTCTTTCAGATATAAACAAAGCAAGAGTAAGATAAAAAAAATCTAGTTATTTTCACGTACTTGAGCTGAAGGTAAATATAATTTACCCAACTCAATTTGTTTTCTATATAACTTCTGTTTTGTGCTTTTTGAAGATAAATTTCAAACAGTATTCTCATCTGAGATTTTCAGTAGCATCTAACTATATTTTAACATTTTTTAAAAGACTTAAGCAATGAGTAAAGTATGACATTGTAATTTACATTCAAGAAATATTTCAGAGTTTACACTACCTGTTGAAATAAATTCTACTCTATTTTTGTGGTCAAAGAAACTTCCCCAACACATGACCTTACTGGTTTACCAGTTTGGGGAACAAAACGGGTATTTAAGCAAACCAAGGTACAGGAACATTTAGTTTAGAGCTAAATTGAGAGCACAGATATTTTTAGCTGAAATGTGTTTTTCTGGCCAAAAAGAACATCTCTGTCTTCCTTCAAATTTTTTCAAAGAAAAAAGCCATTTCCAAGTCTTGCTCTTTCCTAGACTCTTAGCAGCTTTGGTCCTCCATAACTGGCTATAAGGAATATATGAAATGCCTATGTTTTCCTGAGTTAATTTCTGTTCATCCTTTTGGAGGATCATTATGACCCCACTATTCTGACGCCAGCATACTTGAGCCAATATTTTAAACAAAATGTATGCAGAAATGAATCGATTTTCATAAATAAAGCATTTCCGGAGATTTCACGAAGCCAGGCTTATTACTCCTGGCTCAACTCTCTAAGCAATGCAGTAAAAGTTTTCCAAATGTTTTCCATATCACTTTGTCTTGATATTATTTCATGTACAGTTCATATACCTTCCCTGGTTAGGTAAGAAGGATTTGACTCATCAACCTACTTTTTGTAGGTATCAAATTTTACGCACTCTGCCACTGTGAGATTTCTTCTGTAGTCATTATTTTTCTGAACAGAACTTTCCTAAGTCTTATTTCATTTAGAATATTGATTCTCCCTAGTTCTTAAGTCCAGAACAGATTAGACTATGTGCAGTTTTACCTGTTTGCTTTATCCTTAATTATTTGTATCCAAACCATCAGGAGCTGAAGAAAGGACTGATAGCTTGTATTTACTTCTTAGCTAAGTCAGAACTGTCAGAAATATAGCAAGAGGGAGAAATATGAAGGGGAAGAGGAAGAGGGTAGTTACTAGGCACGAATAGGGAGGGCCACAGAAGACGAGGAAGAAAACATCATCAGGTCTAAACATCCTGCTTGGTTCCTGTCTTTTTCTATGTCGGCACTACATCGGACTCCACACTGCCTCAAAATGAAAGAATCCTTTACAATTCATAACTGAATTCATGAACGATTTCCTTTATAACGGGGCAGTGGTGTGAGAGGGGGCTCATGAAGCCCCTACCTGATAGAGGCTTTCCCCCAGAAGTCACCAAGGCAATCTGCAGAGCTTTGGGCCAAGTACAGTTTTGGAGAGAAGGTGCAGATTTCCCAAAACTGCATGGAGAGCAAAGATGTCTATTCCTGAGACCTCTCAGGGTAAGAAGGCACTTCGGTTTTTTGGAATAACTGAATTATACAAGCATGCCTCCACCTATGTGGTTAGGCAATTTCAGAAAATAAGCAGTTGCCAAAACACTATGAATTACGCATAGACGGATCAGGTAGTGGTGGGCGAGGCATGCGGCGGGTTACGGGTGCACAAACGACTTCAGTGGCAATTTTTGTTTCTTCGTTCCTGAAGTTCGTATACTCGTGGAGGTCTTAACCCTCTATGCACTCTAGTACAGGGAGAATACTGTACTTTACAAATTTTTTGGAGGGGAGCTAAGCACCAGGCAGCCCAACGGAATCGTGGCAGCAAACAATAAAAGTCGAAACAGAGAGAGGCTGCCCATCGACGGACCAACGCGAACGTCCAGGCCGCTGTTTCCCCGGGGGCAGTGCCCGCAGGGGCCGGGGCGCGCTGCCCACCCCGCGCCCAGCCACGTCCCGGGCCGGGCCACCCTGACAGCTCGGCCGCCACGTGAGCTGCCGCCGCGGCCTCCGCACCCAGCGCCGGATCAGGCCTGGCGGCCCGCCTCACCTGCCGGGTCCGCGGGTCCGCGCCGTCGTCGTCGTCGCCGCCGCCGCTACGCTCGAGAGCGAGGGCCGCGGGCCGAGAAGCCGGGCAACCTCCGTCAGCGCCTCGCCAGCGCTCCCCCAGGCAGCCCGCGGCGGCGCCGAGCGGCAGGAAGCGGCTCCGCTCAAACCGGTTTCAGCTGCTCCAGACCAAACCGCCAGGCCACCCCGCGGGGCGGGGCCGGAGGGGCGACGGGGCGGGGTCTGACGTCACGCCGGCACCGCCCTGGCCAATCGGCGGCCGCGCGCAGGGGGCGGGCCCGCACGTTCCTGGAAAGGGCTAACGTCGGCGACCGTGGGCGGTGGGGCATCCCCGGGGTCCCCCTCGGGTACCCGTTTTCCGCAGACCCCGAGTCCTGCTAGGTGCAGCGCCACATCCGGACTGGGGTCTTGGATGCATTCCTGGGTCCGTAAAGCCGCCTTAGGATGACCAAACGTGGAGGCCGAAGCTACAGTTCTGGATTGCATTTTTTTTGTGAGGGAAATTAGCAGGCTTAGTGTTTTCTGGAAACTTTTTTTCGTTACAAAACAGCAAGCACGTTTGGACCAAATCTTTTAAGATGAAAACGAGAATTGAGTGACCTAAGATGTTTGAGCCTTTATACACCTGGCAGCCGTCAGAATTGCACTCCCAGGACGTTTTCAGACCTGCCCAATCTAATTTGCATTTAGCGGGACCACCAGGTTATTTGTATGCAAACTGAAGTTTGGAGGAACTTTCCCGGAAGGCAAGACAGACCCTCTCTGCAAATGTACTTTCTCATTTTGTGAAAAATCAACCATACCAAAAAAAAAATTTTTTTCTCTCTTTGAAGGTCCCGGAAAAATTAATCAGCATTTGCCACTTACCTGACTTAAAGTGTTGCCTTCCCAGTGTCAAAGTTAACTTCTGGTTAACCTCCGATATAAAAATACGTTATCAATATTTCATTTAAATCAAGTGAGACTACTGAAAATTAAGGAACTACCTTTTTAGTGGGTGTTGAAAAAATTCTTGCAGTAAGAGATGGCTCCATGTTGCTAATTGGTTGAAATGGGCCTACAAAAAAAAAAAAAAAAAAAAAAAAAAAAAAAGCCTTTGTATTAGATAAACTCTAGATTTAGAAAGAGTTTCTAGTTTTATAAAGCAAAGTGCTCACAACCACACTTGATATTTCAGCTTGGATGGGATCCCAGGGCATTTCTGACAATGTCACCCAGTTGCTAAATAATTACTAAGTGCATGCTTTGTGCTAGGCAGAGGCCGCAATGGTTTTTTGATGGCACTCCTTTTATTCGCAAATTTCTTAAAGAATTAAAATTTCCTCCCAATTATGTACAATTATCTCCTCAAGTCTGCTGTTGTATATTTCTTAATAGCTTAGAATTTCATTTCTGTTGTTAGTCATACTTCAGTGATGGATTTCTTCCTTTGAAATTTGCTTCCTTTAAATATTTATAATAGATCTTTATTTTCCCGTGATCACCACTTAGCGAAGCTATTATTTATCTGATAGTCACAGTTCAAGTTGATGGACCCAATCCATGTTCCTTCCTTAAATCCTATTGAAATTACAGAAGAATTATACATATTTGAAAGATGCCATGAGTGGGTTGGAAGTTGAGGAACTTCTTCAAGATCTAAAGCAAACCAGTAGCATTAGATGATAGGAAAAATAATGAGAACAGAGAAACTTGGACCCATACCGGGTAAGAAGATACTCCAGGATGGGTGTCTGGGTGGCTAAGTGGGTTAAAGCCTCTGCCTTCAGCTCAGGTCATGATCCCAGAGTCCTGGGATCTAGGTTCTCCTCGGGCTCTCTGCTCAGCGGGGAGCCTGCTTCCTCCTCTCTCTGCCTGCCTCTCTGCCTGCTTGTGATCTCTCTCTCTGTCAAATAAATAAATAAAACCTTTTTAAAAAATTATTAAAAAAAAAAAGAAGGTACTCCAGGAGATGCCATTTTACAAAAGTTTGCTTAGAAACTCTTGAATAGTGCAACATATTTAGATTACATCTTACATGCGGTATTGAGATACTGCAATAGAATATAAATAATATATTCTATCCTCCTGCCACTTTGGTGGAATGTTACAATTTTTCAGAAATATGGTCAATGAGGTTAATTTACTCATTTCCAGAAGGGCTCCATATGTATTGAATTTTACAAAAGATCAACATCTTATTTGATTACATAATGAAATATGTTATCTTATTTGTCTAAAATCAACATGGCATGATCTCACTTTATACCTTAATTTTTTGGTAAAGATTTTATTTATTTATTTGACAGAAAGAGATCACTAGTAGGCAGAGAGGCAGGCAGAGAGGAGGAGCAGAGAGCCAGATGTGGGCCTCAATCCCAGGACCCTGAGATCATGACCTGAGCCAAAGGCAGAGGCTTAACGCACTGAGCCACCCAGGCACCCAATATACCTTAACTTTTTTTTAAAGGTGGTAATGTCCCCAGCTAGACTCCAGGATCTGATCTTTTCTGCCTACCAGCTTATACTCACCACAGTCTTATATTTTCCCTTAAGCTCTCCTTTCTGGCTTTCCCCTTAACTCAGGCAAATGAAACCTGAAACCTCAGGTGATAGCAAGGTGATAATAAGACCTACCTGGCCCAGACCTCCCAGACCCTTTGAGCTAAAACCCCAACTAAACCCCAACTTTAGCCCGTGCACAGGGACCATGGAGTGATTGCTGGAATGACCTACCATTACTTTTACTTTTAACTCATTATCGTAAGTTTACATTATATCAATCATCTTAATAGTTAATATAATTGTTCATCATATAATTAATTAATAATTAATATAACTTCTGCCCAGGGAGGAGCCTCAGTGCCATTTACAGGATGCAACAATGTACGTATAGGCATGTTTCTTTAAGGTACATGCGCTACCTTTTGCCTGCCCCTATACATGCTGACAAGGCTTCCCTATCTAAGTATTCATCCTAACCCTGAACATAAGGTACCCATTCACCTATTCTCAGGGAGTCATGACTTTGGAAGCTATCCTATGCCATCTCCTTATTTGATGCAAATACAGTTTTTTTCTTTTTGCAACAACTCACTTGGTGTAGCTTCTGTGACTCGCCAAGAAACAAACTAACCCTAGCTTGGTTACAGTAACGATACTGATGGAAAGGATCTAGATTTCCGGGCCAGACCTAGACTTGAATCCTGCCTCTCCCCATCTCTGACATTTTGAGTATAAATAACCATTTTTCATAACTGGGGACATATTAAGTTTGATTTTAACTATAGTAACTTCATCTGTAAATAAGGCATCTGTGGGCCCCATTGTGGGTCACTAACCAGCCCCATTGAGGTGTTAGCTCAAATTTTCATATTTAGAGTAACAGGATACCTGTAAATGACCAATACATTGGTAAAACTGGATATCATGAAACAGTCTCAAGAAAAATGTCCACATGTACCGTAAATATAATTACAACAACTCTGGAAGGCATCTGCCTTATGGGCTCCAGGAATCAAGACTTTGTAAAACTAGGAAGTACAAGTTCCATCAGAAAATCCTGAACTGAGCCATTTTGTTTTGAGCCTTTTCCACTTATTATTTTTTTGTCCTTCCAAGTGCCTCTCAGTCTCGTGCATTCTGCATTAAAATGGACTCCCCAAGGGAATTCCCTTTGCGGCTCAAATTGTTCAACAGTTGACTGGCTACCGTTTTATCATTTTAGTGAAAATACTGATAACTATCCACAGAATGAGCTGTGGGCATATCCTTACTCTGAACAAAAGGACTCTAACAGCACGGCTACCACCCAGCAGCCTCAAAATCCCAGCTGCTCCCTCCCGGCTGGCAGTGTGCCAGAGAGCCTGGATTGAAGTCAGGAAGGCAGAGGTTCTTGGCAATAGCAGTGCATTTATTATGTGAATGATTTAGATGGGGGAGATTAGAGGCAATGATTCTGCTCTTTGCTGTACTCCCAACTTGTTGGCTTACACCGTACCATTGTTATTTTTCCTATAAAACAAAAATGAGAGTGAGAACTAACACTTGATTGCTTTTATCTGTTATATCTCTACTTTGCGCTCGTATAATTAGGCTCTCAAGGGCAAGGACTATGTATTATCATCCATCTTTACGTCCCAGCACAGTGCTTGGCACAGAACGGGTATAAACATGCTTATAGAAATCACTGAAAATTTCAGGAAAAAGTATTAAGCGAGTTTGTCAATTCTAGATGTGGACATTTAATACTAAGCAATGTTGTGTCTACCCACTGGAGAAGCAGGGATTCAGCTGCTATGGGTTTCATTGTATGGCCCCTTCCACTCACATCACCTCGTCTCATAAAAGTACTGCTCTGGCCATCAACACTGACATTGAGTTAGATGACATTCTGACCCACAGTCTGGATATATGGCTCAGATACTGGTGGTGTTGTCTTAAATTCAATTTTGAATACACACCCTAATCCAACGTAGACCCCACCACTCCCTGTTACTCATCCGTTGTCCTAATTATACATTTCACATGTCCTTCCTGGCCCAGATAGGACTCTGAGTTTGGATTCCAAGGCAACAGAACAAACTGATTATCCTAGTCCAGTTAGGCTAAAGACAACCTTGTCTTCCTTTCATGAAAATAAGTGTATGCTGTGGCTATGCTCCTTATTGCATTTTCCTCCTAAAAAAGCGATTGTAAGTACCAACCCAAGGGCACAGAGAGAGGGTGAGAATCACCCAAACCACTTGGGATTCATCCACCTTACCATGCAATCAATTAATGTGACTATACATAAAAATGCTAAGCCATCAAAAATTAAAATAATCAAAATATTTTCCTAAAGAAGAGGATGAAAACACCAAGGACTCATGAAAGTGATGACAGAATTTGGGAGTCATCTTTTTTCTGAAGATCTAACTAACTACTAGGCTGGGTTTTTCAAATCTGATTAAGTGGCCTTCCTTTATTTAATACAGACATTATATCTATGATTCATGGTTAGAGGACTAAATTCTAGTGTGTGTAGTCAACCAAAGTCCATGAGAAATGGAAATCATCTCCCAGATGATTTTCTTACCCAGCTAGCAACATAAATGAGCATTGATAAATTCAACTATTTGGCTTTAGAGATGTTTATTTTACTCAGTTTTATTTATTACAGTTATTACAGTTTATTACAGAAAAATTCTGCAGGAAAATGGCCTCCAAGCTTCAGAAAACTCATCATTAGAATCAGTGGTTATTTTCTTAGGTATCACAGTCCAGAGAAGCCACTGCAAAGGGATTTACCATTCAAATCATAGATTCAAATCATAGAGTTATAACCAAAGCAGGCACCCACTGTGTAAGGCAAACAACCCAAATCATTTTGTAGATAAAAACTCATCTTGGAAATTTTAGGGAATTCAGAGACCTAAGAATCCTGTAATCGCCAAAAATCTCTTTTTGTCCTCAAAATAGTGCTGATTTCACTGTGTGCCAAACCCAGCCAAACCAAGATTCCCTCCAGGATATCTATTCATCTCTATTTAAATATTGTTGGCATATGTTATCTGGGTTCTGTAGGCCAGGTTTGTGTCAGAAACTTCATTATTATGAGTCTGTATTTTTAGAGTCTTCACCTTTGCTTGTGTTAAGTAATTCTCCAGTTATATGGCCTAAATACAAGATGGTGATAATGATGACAATGATGATGAGGGGGAGGAGGAGGAAGTAAAGGTGGAGAAAGAGGACAAGGAGAGGAAGAAGAATTCTTAGAAAAGAAAATGACTAAGAAGGAGAAAGGGAGGAGGTAGGAGATTTATTCTCCGTAGTATGCATCTTTGAATTAGATTCCACCACCTCCCCCAATTTGTCTCTTCTCTTTTTAGTACCCCAATGGCTGTCCCCCACCATTACATAGTTCTACTCTTTAGCTACCTCCTGCCTACCTCTCCAGTTTTATTTCTGACCCAAGCCACTGCTTTCCTTCCCAGTCAGTCTAAAGGATTCAGAGTTTCTTCAGTTTAGATCTTTGGCATTCAAGGCTCAAGGTGTGGTTCTTGAGCCAGCAGCACTGACATTCCCTGGGAGTCCATTAGAAATGCTAAAACTCCGGCCTTACCCCAGACCTGCCAATTCAAAACCTGCATTTTAACAAGAACTCTGGGGACTCATATGAACACAAAGTTTGAGAAGATCTCTTAGAAGACCCTTCTTCACTGGCCACCCACCAACCCACCCATTTGAACCAAGGTGAATCAAGTGATCTACTCCCCATCCTGGTAGCATTTCCTTATAAGCTCCCTCCTCCCTTCTTCTTAGTTCTTCCTTTGCAGATGTGACAAAACTTTCTGTGGGTAAATTTGCATAAGCAAATGACCCTTACTTCCACATTGAACTCTATGCAAGTCATTAATTTCTGATTTTCAATCTCCTCTGCCCTCCCCAATGAGACTGTAAACTCCTTGAAGTCATGAACCTGATCTTATTTCTATTTTGAAGTCCTAGTACCAAGAACAATGCCTAAAAGATGACCTCGATGAATTCTGTTGCCTGAGGAAATAAAGCATTGCCTTTTAAAGCCCATCCTATCTTGTAATTAGACTCAGCCTCTTTTTAAAAATAATTTATTTATTTTTTTAGTGTTCCAAGATTCATTGTTTATGCCCCACCTCAGTGCGCCAATCAATTCGTGACCTCAATACCCACCACCAGGCTCACCCAATTCCCCACCCCCCTCCCTTCCAAAACCCCCAGTTTGTTTCTCAGAGTCCAAAGTCTCTCATGCTTTGTCGCCCTCTCTGATTTATCCCAGTTCACATTTCCTTTCCCTCTCCCACTGTCCTCAATGTTACTCCTTATGCTCCACAAGTAAGTGAAACCATATGCTACTTGATTTTCTCTGCTTGGCTTATTTCACTCAGCATATTCTCCAATCTGATCCATGTTGCTACAAAAGTTGAGTATTCATCCTTTCTGATGGAAGCGTAGTATTCTATTGTATGTATGGACTATATCTTCTTTCGTTTGTTGAAAGCCACCTTGGTTCTTTCCACAGTTTGGCGATTGTGACCATTGCTGCTATGAACATTGGGGTACATATGGCCCTTGTTTTCACTATTTTTATCTGTATCTTTGGGGTAAATACCCAGTAATGCAATTGCAGGGTCATAGGATAGCTCTATTTTGAATTTTTTAAGGAATCTCCATGCTGTTTTCCAAAGTGGTGGCACCACTTGCATTCCCATCAGCAGTGTAAGAGGGCTCCCCTTTCTCCACTTCCTCTCCAACACTTGCTGTTTCCTTGTTAATTTTGGCCATTTTGACTGGTATAAGGTGGTATCTTAGTGTGATTTTGATTTGAATTTCCCTGATGGCTAATGATGATGAACATTTTTTCATGTGCCTGCTAGCCATTTCTAAACTCCATTTGTATGTCTTTTTTTTAAAGATTTTATTTGACAGCGAGAAACACAGTGAGAGAGGGAACACAAGCAGGGGGAGTGAGAGAGGGAGAAGCAGGCTTCCCGCTGAGCAGGGAGCCCGATGTGGGACTTGATCCCAGGTCTCCGGGATCATGACCTGAGCTGAAGGCTGTCGCTTAACCAACTGAGCCACCCAGGTGCCCCCATTTGATGTCTTCTATGCAGAAGTGTCTGTTCATGTTTCCTGCCCATTTTTTGATGTGATCTTTTTTTGGTTTTTGAGTTTGAGGAGTTCTTTATAGATATTGAATATCAGCCCTTTGTCTGTAGTGTCATTTGTAAATATTTTCTCCCATTCCATGGATTGCCTTTTTGTTTTGTTGACTGTTTTCTTTACTGTGCAGAAGCTTTTTATTTTGATGAAGCCCCAAAAGTTCATTTTCACTTTTGTTTCCTTTGCCTTTGGAAACGTGTCTTGAAAGAAGTTGCTGTGGCTGATGTCAAAGAGGTTACTGCCTATGTTCTTATTCAGGCTTTTGATAGATTTCTGCCTCATGTTGAGGTCTTTCATCCATTTCAATTTTATCTTTGTGTGTGGTGTAAGAGAATGGTCGAGTTTCACTCTTCTATACATATCTGCCCAATTTTCCTAGCACCATTTATTGAAGAGAACGTCTTTTTTCCATGTGATATTTTTCTCTGCTTTGTCGAAGATTATTTGATCATAGAGTTGAGGGTCCTAGACCATCCTCTTAAAATATCTTATCTTTAGTAGAGTTCCTAAAGGGATTTCAGAATCACAAATCTTGAATCTCACACAACTATTTAAATTTGGCACAGAGTTGAGCACTAAAGTATTCTCCATCCTGTTTCCGGTACATATTAGCTCCCCATCCTGTTTCCAGTAGAAGAGATGCCTTGAGCCAAAATGAAGGGAACTGTCACCTTACTATGCCACCCTATTGCCACCACAGGCTTACACTGGGTGTGAGGCTTTTGGTCTTTGAGGTTTGAGGGCAAACATGACTCTCTTCCTCTCAGGTCCCAGGATAGTGCCCTTTGATTCTGGGTCCAAAGATCTCTAGAGGCCCATGGAGCAATCAGTTATACCCTGTCTCTAGTTCTGTGGCCTTCAACCACCTCAGTTTCCAAGAATCCTTAATAAGGAGGCAATCACAGAAACATCATCTGTTTCTGTGATAAGGATTTGTAGCACCTATTGTTGGTGAATGCTCTGGCATGTTAATCCTTATTTAATTCACTAATAACACTTTTTTGGAGGATATTTGGATTACAGCTATGAAAAATTTAAATATGCATAGTTTTCAATCCAGAAATTGTACTTCTAGAAATGTATATTTACAGAAATACTAATACAGGCACATAAAGATATACTAAGAATATGCATATAGCATTGCTTGAAATTGCCTAAAACAACCAAAAAACCAGAAACAAGAAGCAATAGTGAAAAGTAAAGTAAGGTAAACAGCTCCCCAATGGAAAGTGTGACAATAGACATATGAGTGATGGTCATTTATTTACACATAAAAAACACAGCCACTGAAAGAATGTGATTACTCCTCATATACCTACTTGGAAAGATGCTCACAGTCTATTTTTTTAAGTTAAAAAAAAAAAGCAAATGGTAGAGTGCATAATATGATCCCACTTTTAAAAAATTATATGTTGATATATATATTTATATTTATTTATAAATAATTTATGTTTATAGTGATGGATGTTTCTATAATACTTTTTTAAAGGCTGAAGAAATGCACAAAAATATAGGCAGGTTATGTGATATTGTGGAATTTTGGCGTTTTTCTCAATTTTTCAAAGATTCAATGTAAATAAGTGTTAATTTTTTGATTGTGTGTATGAACAATAAGAAAGATTTTTCATCTACAAGCTCTCTAAACTACAAGTCCATTTTTTTTTAAAGATTTTATTTATTTGACAGAGAAAAACACTGAGAAAGAGAGAGAGACAACACAAGCAGGGTGAGTGGGGGGGGAGTGAATGCAAAATTGCATTCAACAACTGCTCAAATACTTCATCACTGGAAAAGGCAGGCTTCCTGCTGAGCAGATAGCCCAGTAGGGGCCGATTCCAGGACACTGGGATCATGACCTGAGCAGAAGGCAGGTGCCTGATGACTGAGGCACCCAGGTGCCCCTACAAGCTCATCTTCTAAATACTGAATTATGGTACAAAGGAAACAAAAATAAAACAAGAATGTAAAATTTGGGGAACAAAAGAAAAGTATCACTTCTTTTCCACTGAAAATCCTCAGTCAAATCAGGTAAAGAAATGCCATCTACCAAAAATAGCATATACTTGGCATGCAAACCACAGGACCCCCTCCTTGGTCCACGGTAAGCATTATACACACAGAGCTCTGCTGTACCCCTCAGAGGAGAGGCACAGCTGTCCTTTGCAAAATAGCATACAATGTAGGAAACACTTACCAATGACTGGGTTTAGAAGAAACGTATTAGCTTTCCCTAACAATGAATTTGTCTGACCCTGTTCTCTCCCCATCTCTCTTGCAACATTCATGGGAAGTATATTTACAGCCACCATGTGCCCCCGTGTACGTCCTGATCCTGGGCCTTGGCTGCATCTCTTTTCTTAGGACTCCCATTCCAGAGAAAAAATCATAGCACACTTGAGTGACAATGACATTATTATTCCTGCCCTAATTTATTTTAAAAAGTCATTTGCATACATCGGTATGCAACCTAAGCTCCCATTATGATCCAAACAAAATTGCATTCGACAACTGCTCAAATACTTCATCACTGGAAAAGTATTTCATATGCTCACCTGCCCTTCCCAAGTCATATTGAGCCAGAATATTTTACATTTTCTTCTTTTTTGCCTATTGGTACTATCTAATGTTCTCTAATGAATATTTATTGTATTTGAAAAAGGGAAGAACTGCATACCAGACAATGTGCTAAGAATTTCACATGCATTATTTTATTAAACTCTCCCAACCATCTTGGGATACTCTTATTCACCCGTTTTGCAGCAAAGGAAACAAAGGCCATTGAGTTGGAATAATTGCTGAGTTCAGCTCCTCTACCTGGCTTTACACAAATGCCTCATTCTTTTAGGCACTCAATTTTATGGACTATAAACCTAAGATTGCTTTGATCTCATTGAGTGTAAAGATTAAAGAAGAATGTCGACCGTGAAGGAGTTCTTATGTGAAATACCCAGTCTAAAGAAAACATCTTTTTAAAATTTCTCTACAGATGTCGAGTGTAACTATTAAAATAAACTCCTAAGCAATAGCAGGCAGTCACTAGTTCGTGAGGGGGTTGTGCACACCTCTTCCCAACTTCAAATTCACTGTCTTTAGGTTGGTGACTTGAAATGAGTCATGGTCGGAGTCAGAAACTAGCAAGCGCTTCAAATCAGAGAGCTGTTGTTGGATATTTATCAGCACACCACAACTCCTAGATTGAAAGATAATGGATTTACTGGTTTGGCTCAAATTCAGGTTTTATTTATTTATTTAGGAAGAGTGATTCATCACTTGGCTCTGCATGTCATGAGGTCTATTTTCCCAGTGCAATGCGAAGGAATTTCAAGAATGGCAAAAAAGTCCTAGAAAAAGATTTTTCCTATTTCAGCTGTTTCAATCTGATTAGAGAAACAATACACCACATACAATATCTTTGGCTGTCCATGTGGGCTTCTTTTTTTTCTTTTGAGTCTCTATCCTGCTTGTTGCTGCCATAAAGGGCCCAGATTAATATTTTTATGAATAGCCCATTTTGTTTGGCATACTTGTGTCTTGGAATAAGCAAGTTTGTTAATCAGACCACATTTCTTCTCCTGTGGAACTGTGTCTTGCAAGAATGCCTGGCATGGAGAAATTAAGATATTTTATCAAAATAAGACAGTATTGGTCAACACTATTTTAGCAATTGGTATTCAAACTTGGAAAGCTTCCCTCTCCTCCATAATAAAAGATTGAGAGTTTCTCAGTATGGCTGCAGAAATGAGAAATTTTGGGGTTCATTGTCCCCTCCTGAAAGCTAAGTTGCAAGGCAATGAAGACAGAGAGTGGAGTCCTGCTTCCCCATCTGTGTCTTCAGGCCACTGGCCTCACTCCCTGGTCTTTCTCCAAGTGGGTCCTAGACTGCGAGCCTTCCTAGTTAGACATGTAGGTCAGACTGCCTCACTCGTAGTTCCTCAGGCTGGGAAGCAAAGCTGGCCTCTGATTGGACTAGGGTGAGACCCCTGAGCAGCTTTGCTCAGCAACTTTCGCAGGGATACTGTGATAGTTTTCTAAAACTCCTATAACCAAGGACCACCATGCCAATGGCTAAAAACATCAGAGACTTACTGTCACAGTTCTGAACCCCAGAAGAGCAAAATCAAGTTTCCAGCAGAGCCAGGCTGTCTCTGAAGACACTAAGAGAATCTACTCTCTGTTTTTCTCTTAGCTTCTGGTGTTGCAGCAATCCTCAACATTCCTTGACTTGTAGATGGATCACTCACTCCAGTGTCTGCCTCCATCCTCACATAGCATCCTCCCTGTGTCTGTCTTCAAGAATCTTCCCTCTGTGTATGTCTGTCTCTGTGTTTCTTCTCTTTTTCTAGGGATACCAGCCATATTGGATTCAAGGCATCCTTAATGACCTCATCCTAACTTGATTATGTCTGCAAAGACCCTTACTTCCAAGTAAGGTCACATTCACAGAGATGGTGGTTGGACTTGAGCTTGTCTTTTTGTGGGTCACAGTTCATCCCATAACAGACACTGAGAAGGAAGTTCCTCCATAAGTGCTATGTGTTTAGGCCAGGAGGTTGTAAATAATCAGGGCAAGTCCAAGATGAGTCAACAGGGGAAGGCAGTAGGAAGAGGAAGCAACAGGCAGAATAGATGTACGGAGGGAAGCAGAAAGAAGAGTTCATGAAAGACAGATGGTGTGATCTCCACTGCTTCCCTGCCATAAAAACATTCATTCTTTTCTTTGTTTTTGTTTACTCCAGAGACTGTCTCTTTGCATACTGTAAAACCACTAGAACTCTGCCCAGAAGACTGATTTCTCCAAAGTCAGTGTGGACGAGTAATGATTCCTTGGAGACATGTTCACTAGCCAGAAGAGAAATGAGAAATACAAAGGAAATGCCATAAATTCTCCATGAAGCCAAATTTATCGCATAAAAATATATCCTGAAATAAATGTATTTATTCTACTTGTTAAAGGTTAAAATAGCCTTTAAAATTGAAATGACAGTAGTTTGTTTTGTTTTATAATTTTGTTTTTTCTTATGCTACTGATAGATTGTTACTACCATTTAGTACTATGGAAGATGAGGCATAACAAGGTCATGTTCACATGGCTAGGAAATGGCAGATATTTTAATATGTTTCTATATATATTTTATATATTTTATATGTTCAAGTTGGCAATTCTACGTCTAGATCCAGAATTTCTTTTTATTTTTTAATTTTTTTATTTTTTACTTTTTTAGATTGTATTTATTTATTTGACAGAGAGAAACACAGTGAGAGAGGGAACACAAGCAGGGGGAGTGAGAGAGGGAGAAGCAGGCTACCCGCGGAGCAGGGAACCTGATGTGGGGCTCGATCCCAGGTCTCCGGGATCATGACCTGAGCCGAAGGCAGTCGCTTAACCAACTGAGCCACTCAGGCGCCCCTCTTTTTATTTTTTTAAAATATTTTGTTTATTTATTTGACAGAAAGAGAGATCACAAGTAGGCAGAGAGAGAGAGGAGGAAGCAAGCAAGCTCCCCACTGAGCAGAGAACCCGATGCAGGCCTCAATCCCAGGACCCCAAGATCATGACCTGAGCCGAAGGCAGAGGCTTTAACCCATTGAGCCACCCAGGAGCCCTAGATCCGGAATTTCTTAAAAATTGACTTTTTTGGATTAAAATTTCTAAAAGTCTGATGACCTATGCTGAAACCTGTGAATTTTATACACATATTACTCACTAGCTCCCCTGAGTAGGAGATTCAGTTCCTTTCTCTAATGAATTCCACATCAGCTTCTTTTCCCCCAATGTCTCCTTAGAAATAAATTTTCACCAGCCTGAGAGTTCTGTCAGACCTCCCTTGCAGCAACTGCGGGGCTCACAGCAATTCCTCATTGCTTGGAAATTGCCCTCTCTAAGTGATACGGGGCCCAAGCTCCCTGGCTGTCACTACTTGATGCAGTAGTGAGCAGCGGAATCAGCTTGGAAAAATCAGATTTTTCTCTCCTGTCGTTTTAGCTTGCATTTCTCCAAAAGCAAATTCGAAGACAAAGATATGTACGCAAGTAACTTATTTGTACAGTGATCTCGGAAGTATTATGAAGGAGTGAGGAAGAGGACAAGGAACAGAGAAGAGCCACTAAAGAATGTGTATGTTCATGGTGTTATGGTAAACGTTTAATAATTCACTATCCAGAAAAAAAATCTAATTTGCAGCATTTGCCAATTTCCGTGGTATCAATACTCCCACCATGGCCATTTTTCAGCTACCAAAATAACATCAGTAAATGCTGAGCTGTGATGAGCTGTACTATATTGTACATCACTATACAGCATTTCCATCACGTAAATATAATAGGTATAAATAGTTTTAAGAGCAATGAGGAAGCAAGTTTGAGTATGTATTATCTTCATTTTTGGTTTTTAAAAATTTTTGTTAAATTATTTTTATTTTTAAGATGTTATTTATTCACTTGAGAGGGACGGAGAGTCCACGTGAGGGGAGCAGCAGAGGGAGAAGGAGAAGCAGACTCCTCCCTGAGCAGGGAGCCCAATGTGGGACTCAATCCCAGGACCCTGAGATCATGACCTGAGCTGAAGTCAGATGCTTAAGTGACTAAGCCATGCAGGTGCCCCTTACCTTTGTTTTTAATATAATTTTTTCTCATAATGACTCTGAGCTTGCATAATTTCTGAAAATTTAACAAATGCCTCTTGGGAGCCAGTACAACATGACTCCAGCATGTTACACAGGAGAGAGTGACTGCCGTGGGTAGCAGAGGCTCAGTCCTCCTGGGGCGCACGAGAAGTTGTGGAGAACACTACGCTGTCCTGTTGAGGGGTAAGGAGGCGGAGGCACGTATCTGCCAAGTCCGTCTCTTATTGTACGAGAGCTACTTCTGGGGACATGAACTTTGCATCCTTGCTGGCTTGCCTCACTTGAGACAGTGACTGGAGAACAGCACTGGGCAAAGAGAAGGTGTGAGAGGCCGTAAACATATAGGAGAATGGTGCACAGGTGACCTTTGGGGCAGGCTGAGGGCCAAGGTTGGGCACCAACAGAAACTATTTCACTGAGAACTGGGAATTTTGAATTCAAAGACTAGAGTTGGGGACCACTTGTGCTGAATCTTCTTTCATTTTTTTTTAATTAAAAAAACTATTGGGGCACCTGGGTGGCTCAGTTAGTTAAGTGTCTGCCTTCGGCTCAGGTCATGATCCCAGAGTCTGGAGATCGAGCCCTGCATCAGCCCCCCTGCCCAGCAGGAAGCCTGCTTCTCCCTCTTCTACTCCCCCTGCTTGTGTTCCCTCTCTCCCTGGGTCTCTCTCTCTCTGTCAAATAAATAAATAAATAAAATCTTTTAAAAAAACGTAAAAAAACCATTATTGTTGAAGTATAGTTGACCTAGAGTGTTACATTAGTTTCAGGTATACAACGTACTGATTTGACAGTTCTATATATTGCTGCTCGTAATAGGCGTAGTCTCCATCTGTCACCATACATCATTACAGTATCATTGACTATATTCCCTATGCTGTACTTTTCATCTCCATGACTTGGCGCTAAGTCTTCTTAACAGTGGACTCTAACAGGAAGTGTTGTGTGCACCTACAGCTCCAGAATTACCCTGGTTCTTGAATCCTAAGTCTTGGTTTGTGCCTCTCACCAGGTCCTTGGATTTCCTGCCCATTGGTCAGCGAGGGTGTATGGATGTGCTGAGGCGGCTTGCCTGATGGGCCTGTTGTATTCAGTCTGGTGGTCACCGTGGAACATTCTACCTCACTCAGGTCTCCATTGCTCAAGCCTGTTGCCTAAAGTGGGCTCTACAGGGCGGCAATTTAAATCCAGGATTACAGCACCAGGTCACGTGACGAGTGCTTTTGTTCCAGAGGCAACCCTATGATTTTAGGTGTCCTCACTTTCACACACAGGTGAATCACCTGCATATCTTGTTAAACTGTACTCTGCCATTTAGTAGTTCCAAGGTGGGGCTTGAAGATCTGCAGTTCTTTTTGTT